>VXAC01001172.1:0-40008 GCA_013399225.1 Rhipidura dahli | reverse complement strand
GCTGCAGGAGGATCTCTGCTCCATCGTGGGCTCCTTCCCAGGCTGGAGGCAGATCTCTGCTCCACCGTGGACCCCCATGGGCTGCAGGAGGATCTCTGCCCCATCATGGACCCCCATGGACTGCAGGAAATCTCAGCTCCAGCACCTGGAGCTCCTGCCTCTCCTTCTTCCCTGTCTTTGTGTCTGCAGGGCTGTTTGCTCTCCCACGTTCCCACTCCTCTCTCTGGCTGCAGTTGCTCTTACACTTACAAGGCTTTTCCTCCCTTCCCAAGTCCATGATCCCAGCAGTGCATTGCCCTGTTGGTGATGTGCTTGGCCTTGGCTCTATTGGACACAGGAAGTTTCTAGCACCTTCTCACAGCAATGACCCCTGCAGCCCCCCCACCCAAACCCAACACACCCACAGTGTCCTGCAGATCCCAAAGACTGAGGTTTCCTCCCACTGGAGAAGTTTTGGCTGTTGAAATAAGGAGATTATTACAGCAATGCTTTCAGCATTATCCAGGTCATTTTCTCATACATTAATGAGATAATAGAAATTTATGGAAGTCTTTATTGAATCTTAATTGCTCCCTAAGACCATGACTGAACTAGAAAGAGCGACTGCATTCTGCTTTGGCTGCTACAGCAGATGCTGAGGATGCAGAATCCTGAACTTGGATTTGTTCATTTTCCACTTAAAAATACTGTTAGTTTTCTTTTAGAATAATACCAATCCATTTCCTGACAGTGCAGTATGAAAGGTGCTTCTGAAAGGTGAGAGGGGTAATTCCAATATTTAGTTTGCTACTAGAAGCTTAATATTTTGTTGAGGCTGTTCTTACTCTCTGCAAGGAAGAAGATTTTAAACCAGAACACCACTGAAGAATTTAAAAGGCATCTTCCTCACTAGCAAATTAGTTCAAATTAGCCCAATTACAATTAAAACATGACGTATTTATCAACCATCAGTGATGGGAAATAATGTAAATCAAGGACAAGTCTGTTTACAATTTAATAATCCACATCAAGCGACTACCAGGAGAATTTACCAGTGCCTAAAAATTGCCATAAATTACACTCTTGGTTGGGAAGTTTAAAGTTTTTGAAAAAGCTCAGCTCTTGCAGATGCCACTGAAAATTAGAGATTCCTAAAGATGCAAAAATAGAACTCCTTTGGTTGAAATTATGTCCCTCTGTGAAACTGTAAAATCCAAAAACTGCAAAACCCAGAAGTTTTTGAATGCTGACTTAAAAACAAGAGCTGCATTTCACTGTATTCTTGTGCATTTTTAACCTGCTATACAAGATCCAGGACCGTACTCAGCATGAACAGTTCCCACAGCCTTTCACACTGTTGATAATTTCTTCTTCTAGCTTCTTCCTTTCCTCCTCTTTGGATGTCTGGTTATTCCTCTCCTCCCAGCTGGGATGGTTGTGACTGTGGAGAGCTTTGCTGCTCTGTGTGTGCCACATCTCATAGTAGAGATTGCTGGGATTCGCCAGGAGCTCGGCGTGCTTGCCGCGTTCTGCAACTTTACCCTGCAAAACAAGGGCAGCAAGTCAGGAATCCACATCACCTGATCCTTAGGAATATGCCAGCCTACGGACCACAGGCTCACAGTATGGATTAGAGCAGTTATTAAGGAGAAGGAGCTTGAGACAGCAAGGAAAGACTGAATACACAGTGCACTCGCTTGTGTGGGCACTGCCAGCTGAAAACATGGAGCTGTGCTCATCTCAGGCTGCAGGTGCCTTTTGTCCACCTGGACAAAATTTAAAGTCCACAAGCATGGAAAGTTTTACTGTCTAAACTGGAGTTCTTTAAAGTAAATGTGAACCTCTATAGAGGAGCAAGGTGTTCAACTACTCCTGCAAAGATCACATGAATGTACCAAAACAAACACGTATTTGTCTTTGCTCTGTAACAAACACACATGAAGGAGCTAAAAGAGAAGAGCAAACAGAGGGGTGTTTGTATTAGACAAGCAAAGCACATCTAAGATCAGATCCTGAAAACAATTAGTGTAAACTGGGCTTTTATGGGTGCTCTGTAGCTCGTGTCACTGCAATCAGCACACAGAAATTGTGTGAGGGGTTCAGTTCTCTGTGGGCTGTTCCCAGGAGCAGACATGATTTATTGACTACCAGCATGGAAAGGAAGACTTGGAGATGAGAACTCCATGAGAACCCAGACAGAGAAACACCACCACTCTTCAAAAAACCAAACTCATCTTTTTACTTGGAGAGACACATTCAGTGACTTCAAATTAAACTAATATATTCATACTCCAGCTACTCCTCCTTCTGGGAAAGGACAGCATTATACAGACAACCACGTGGCTTTGATATTAGTTCTCAATTCTGATCTACAATTAAATCTACCTCCTTGTGACATCTGCTGATGGACATGCTGGGAAAAAAATTGGGTCTTGGCACTTCTGTGCCAGTGGAATCTGAACTAACGTACACTTGATCAACAGAACTACAGAATTTATTTAAATCCTTTAAGTGATTCATTTGGAGACCAGGCTTTTGAATTCTGGCTTTTTTTTTACTAACTCTTGACCAATCCTCAAAAATGGAACTTTTCTGCTCAGCTCCACACCATCAGGATCTGTATCATTATTCCAATGTCTACTCACTCAGGAATGGTTCTGATTTTGCAAAGGTGCTGGAATTGTGATTCTGTGATTACCATTGCTAAGCAAAACCAGCCACAACCATCCTGTCTCATCCCTGCTCCTGAGCCTTATTTATCCAGCTGCTAACACGTCAATCCCGCTGGGAAGACACGGCACACGTCAGCCCTGCCTCCCTCACCCCCAATCCCATCCTGCAGGAAAGGGAGCACCCTGGCTCCTTCAAATTCGAGGCTGTGCTTTTGTTTTTAATTTAACAGTTACACTACAACACGAAACGCACTCTTAGGAAGCTGTGAACACTGGCATGGAAAACAAAAAGCTGCCGACTGCCTTGTGACACGTTGCGAAACGCCTGCGAGGTGTTTTAACATGCACTTGTGGAAAGGATACACCTTAGGAGAGGGTTTTTCAGCAAAAGCTGGAAAAACAGAGCAGATCAAAACCAAATAGAAACTCCATGGAGCATTGCAAGTGATTTGTTCCGTCCTGAGATTCGTGTAAAGCTGAGTTTTGTGTGGTAAATGTCACCATTTCATAGGATATTGTTCTAATTGTCCATGAAATCACTGAATGTAGTGTAAGAATAATTTATTTGCTTTTAGATGTGTATTTTAAGTCCTTAAATACACCTATAAGCACAAGCTTATAAATAGCAACTGATAAAAATGAATGCAGAGATAAATTTAACATCTATTATCAGCAGATTAGAGCACTGTACTTTCAGCATTATCAGCTGAAAGAACAATTATGAAATTATCATAAGGACATTTGTTTACTTTAAATCTCTTGCCAGATATGGGTAATAAAGAAAAAACTAGACTTTGGATGAGTGTGAGGTAACAGCTCAACAGTGATATTAGGGAATCAAATGTTGAAACATTGATGTTGCTTTTTCATAGAAGCCTGCAGAAAGGAAATAATCACACTTTTATACAGGTACAACAGAGAATGGTGCTCAGGTTTTTAACACAATTAGGTTGAACAATCCTGCAATCATTCTATCTGCATGGAAACAGAACATGCTGTCCTCTGTCTTTCCACTGAGAGGAAAAAACGGATGTATGTGAAAAATACACACTCACTGAGCCACGAGAGTGAAGCCATAAACTGGGGGAACCCATTAGGAAACTTCATCTGACAGAAGCATGCAAAAAATTAGATTAAAACCATGTAACAGTAAGGCATAAAAATAACACCATAAAAGAGAGTCCCACATGCCATGTTTGGGCTGGAATTTTCAAACATGGTTCATTTCCAAAGAAAAAACTTCCAGCAGCTTGGTGGGAGTGTAATAATTCAAACTGGACACACAGAGTCCCCTAAACCAAACCCTGAGGTGATGTGAAAGTCACACAGCACCAGGTGAGCCCTCACCTGGTCCAGCACGATGATCTCATCTGCATCCACCACCGTGGACAACCTGTGCGCAATGAAAATCGACGTCCGGTGCTTCACCATGTCCCTCATGGCTTTGAGAATGTTCTGCAAGATTGGAAGAGACAACAAACTCTTACAAGCTCCTGAGTGGGATGAGGAGAAAGAAAATGCTGCTGGAAATATGCTGATTATTTTAAGTAAGTTTTGAGAAACATCTCTGGTACTGCTGCAGCTTCCCAATAACAAACAGCCACGAGTATGTACAGGAGAAACAGAAGAGTTCCAAACATGAAGTACCTCTGGTTTTGCTAAAGCCTCAAACTGAAAAAAAAGCTTGTGTTCACAGAAAAACACAGCTATCCCCAGGGACAAAGGAAGAGAAGTGTCACTTCATTTCAGGGAAAACTTCCCCACAGAGCCATGCTACACAAGCAGCAAACAGCAGTAAAAGCATCTGAAAAAGAGAACTCCTCATGGTCATAATAATAATGCTTTCCAATGGAAGTTAAAGGAAAAAATCCCTCTCAGTATTATGCCAATGTGGAACAAAGAGCAATTCTGGGGATTATCTGTCTATCCAGTGTTTCCTTTGTGAGTTCTATGCCACTTTCCAAACCACATCCCTCTGCAAGGAGCACTGGCTGGGAATCTGTGCCCTCACTAAAGTGAAGTGTCCACTTTATTTCCCTGAAAATTTTTGCCAGAAAACATTTCCATTCCCAGGCACACTCTTGTGGAAAAGCCTCATTTGCATTTGCTGTCTTCCAAGTGCCTTTCTACTGTGAAACTTTCAGCTTTGCTTATGACTCTTGCACAGATACAGCAAAACAAGAGAGGAAGAATCCCAGAAGTGAGTGAGATGTGGACATTTCTGGTCCATGAAGAAACTGTGCTACATTTCAGTGCTGTGCTACATGGATGTATAGCTCGTATTCTGGTTTCTTTGCGTCTGGAAAATGAAAATAATTCAGTGATTGCAGGTCAATAAATTCACTCAATAATCTGCATAAGTGGAGAGAGCCGTAGCTTAGGTCATTTTTGATGACATTAGTTTGGGAAATTACTGCTGGTGCTGAGAGTTTTGTGCTCAAGCAAAGATATTGTTATGAAGCCCAATGCAGCTCCTGTCATGATGTGTCACCACATCCATGTCACAGCCCTTCCTGTGGAATGAACACAAATGAACACCAGCACTGCAGGTCACACCTACCTGAACAAACAAGGTGGGGGGTTTGTCCTGCATTATGTCCCAACTATTTAGAAAGCTTTTTTGATGGATGCTAGATGGCATCTAAACTCCTTCTAAAGTGGATTGGAAAGCTTCACACTTCGTGGCCACCTGAGGTACTGGCACCAGTTTCAAGGGATGAATGTGTCAAGGTGAATGGGACTCCCAGAGTGGAAACAGAAAATACCCCAGAGACAGCTGATATCCCTCACTAAGGGATAGATGGACTGAGCATCTCTGCTCTGCTCTTTAGGACAACAGCTTAGACACAGCATCTCTTAATAACACTGAGAAAACACTTGAAAAAGAACAGAATTCTTTCTGAGAGGAAAAGAACGTGGAAAAGCATCAGAATCAGACATCACTGCACCATTTGTATTTTAGAATTTTTTATCCCAATTTACCTCTTCTGTAATTGAATCTAAAGATGATGTGGCTTCATCATAGAGAAAAATATATGGCTCCTTTAACATTGCTCTAGCAATTGCAACTCTTTGCTTTTCTCCTCCTGGAAAAGAGGGAAAGAGGAAAGAAAAGGAAAAAAGATTAAGTTACAATTGTGATAGTCTAAATTCAACAGCAGACTCGATTTTTGAGGGTTGGTTCTTGGTTTATTTCCTTTTTTTAATAGACATCACAGTTACTGCTGACAAATGTCTGACATGTTACATAAGACAGCACACAAGTTCCTGCTGGTAAATTTAGTGATTCAAGATTGTCCTTTTCCAAAAGGATGAGCAGAGAACTATTTTGTATCTGCTCCAAGGCAAGAGTGAGTAACACAGGTGAGTAACAATGCTGTAGTTACTCACTCTGTGCACCTGGGAGTAGGAGCCCATTTACCCAGCCTAAACTCTGCCCCATCCACCAACTCTGCCCCATCCACCAACTCTGCACACACAAATCCTGTTTTCTCTCACCAGTGCTCTGTCCGTGCCTGCTGTATTGGATTTCAGGCATTTTGCTCACACATTGTCTCTTTCAGGTCTCTCCTTGATACTCATCCAACTTCCCACCCCATAATGGCAAATTTCACTCAAGAACAGTTAACATGGTACTGAAAACCACCTTCAGCCTGCAATCTACAGCCTGGTGGTTTCTGATATAACCCAGTTTCAGACTAGTTTCATTCCTTAACAATTCTTACAGCCAACATCTACTCAGGAATAACTCAGGGCAACTTTTACAGACAGGAAAACAGGTGCATTTGAGAACTTCAAATCTGCTAAACATTTGGTACGCGACGCAAACACGTCACATTTGTGCACTTGTCCTCCTTTGTTTTACTCAAGACTTCAAAACATTCCATTTAATACCATTATATTCTTGTTAATGCTCCATTCCTATCAGGAGGGAACATGCTTTCACAAACCATTTAAAAGGCTGGTGGTAATGCTGCAGTTTGCATTTTAAGCTGTCTTTGGCAGAACTCAGGAGCAATTAGAACTGTACGATTTACTCAGTCTATTTTAGTGTGCTCTCCCTCCCTCCCCTACACAGCATCTCCAAAACTCACAGCCTGACAATATCCATGTTTGAAAAGACATATTTCTGCAACCAAATCCCTCATACCTGCAGCAGATCCACTTGTCTCATGTTGCTCCCCATTCACACTCAGGGCAGCAGCACAGTAACTGTTCCATTCACAAAGTCAGGGATTTGGGGCTGGTGCAGCTCTGCCTATTACACATCTATCAGCCAATATTGATGTGGCTTCTACTTGGAACAACCCAAACAACTTGATTTTCATTCTTTACTCTCGATGAATCAATCCTTGAGAACAGTAAGAACTGCAGAAAATGCTACTTCACCATTTAAATTGGTAGAGCTGTCATTGCAGCTAAAACCTTGTTTTTCCATCGTGCACATAAAGCCTTGGATTTTAAAGAGAACCACTGCAATTCACACAGCTTGTACTCCCCCTATTCCTGCCACAAAATAACAACAAATCAGGTCTTTGTGTTCTCCTTAGACTTGAGGAAGCCTCACCCAACCTAAAAAAGCCCAACAAAGAGATTCTGAAATTAATCTTTGTAAAAGTTTAGGGAGCCAATCTACAATTGAGAAAACAAGAGATTCCAATTAGCAGTAACTTTTTTACAGAGCCACTGAAGGAACTCAGAGCTTTCCATTTGATATCTCCAATTCTTTGTACAATGACAAATTTCTGAGAGCACTGGCCTGAGACTCCTGTACCCTGGCTCCACACAAGCCTGAAGCTTGTTAACTACTCATATTTGTCAATACTCATCTAACTGCTGAAAACAGGAAACTGAAGCTTTTATTTCAGTGGCTGATGCCCACTCAGAGCTCAAAATAATTCTGTTGTCTTTCTCTTGAGTATTTTACATACTCTTTCTTCTTTAAACACAGACAAAGCAGGGAAAGAACACAACTCCCTTCCCTTTCTAAACACCCCCTTTGTGGAAGCACTGGCTGGTGGATGCTTCTGACCATCCCAGTGGCAGCACAAACTGAAGGATGGAGGAAAGGCAGAAGCCATTTCCAGAAAGGCTCCATTACAGGAGTCTCGAGGTCAGAAGGAAACTCCAAAATACCCCCACACAATGCTCCAGACCTAGAAAGGGACATGGAATCACTCAGGTTGGAAAAGCCAAGGAGTCCAAGACCATGGAGTCCAACTGTTCCAACAGCACTGCCAAGGCCACCACTAATCCGTGTCCCCAAGTGCCACATCCACAGGGCTGTTAAATCCCTGCAGGCCTGAGGACTCCACCACTGCCCTGAGCAGCCTGGTCAAACATTTGGGTGAAGGAATTTTTCCTAAAATCCAATCTAAACCTCAACATAAGGCTAAGGCTTTGAGCAACCTGATCTAGTGAAAGATGCCCCTGCTCACAGCAGAAGGGTGGGTCTAGATGAATTTCAGAAGGTTCCCTCCAACTGAAACCATTATATTATTCTATAAACACCAAGACATTTCAAACCTATTGTCAGTCAAATCCTTTCTAGCAATTATGAGTGTGGGGAGACAGGCAGCACAAGACAAATCTTTCATTGTTAGCACGATTCTCTTCAGTTCTGCCAGTACCTATTTAGCACCTTCTATTCCCTCACCCAGATCTGTGCTTCACATATTTTATTTCCCTTCTAGGTTTCTCCATAATCCCCTTGTGCACTGTCCACACTTTCTCCTGCATGCACATTCTGGGTACAGGCTGTACCCTCTGATCCCACTTCAAAGGGACCAGGACTCCTGACTGCAGCAGCTGCAGAGAAAGAACCATCCCTCAGAGCTGTCTCTGCAACAGGCAGCACCTCTGCACCCACTGCAGCCCTTTGCTCCTGCCCTGCAGCATGAGCAGGGCCCAAAGCACACATAAAGTTCCCAATTCTAGTCCACTGCCCAAACAGATCATGAGAAAAATCATTTTTACTCAGATGCACGTCCAGCCTCACTTATAATCTCATTTAACACTATCCCCTGAAAATACATTCCTTTGAATGTCTTGCAGACTACAACTGCCTTAAACTGCAGACCTTCACATTAATATTCAGCCTTTACAGGTAGGAATTTGGGCTCCTCTCTACAAGGACATTGAGGTGCTGGAGGGTGTCCAGAGAAGGGACATGGAGCTGGGGAAGGGTCTGGAGTTTAAATCCTATGAGAAGCAGCTGAGGGAGCTGAGAAAGGGGCTTAGCCTGGAGAAAAGGAGGTGCAGGTGGGACCTTGTGGCTTTGCACAACTCCCTGACAGGAGGGGGCAGCCAGGTTGGGATCAGACTCTGCTCCCAGGGAACTAGGGACAGGGTGAGAGGAAATGAGCTCAATCTGTTCCAGGGGAAGTTCAGGAAGGATTTCTTCACTGAGAGGTCGTACATTGGAACAGGCTGCCCAGGGCAGGGGTGGAATCACCATCCCTGGAAGTGCTCCAAAAAGGAGTGGATGTGGCATGGGTGATGTGGTTTAGTGGGCATGGTGGGATTTAGACTAAAGTTGGACTTGATTTTGGAGATCCTTCTCCAACCTCAGTGATTACAAGCTAAATAAGCTGAAAGCAAGCCTGAGGACCAAACTCTACACAGAACTTTGAGGTAGCAAAAGGGACACAAAGAAGCTGTGAGCCAACCTGAGAGCTTGAGTCCTCGCTCCCCAACCTGGGTGTTGTAGCCATTGGGCATCCTCAGGATGGCCTCATGGATCCCTGCCAGCCTGGCCACGGCGTACACCTCCTCTGCTGTGGCCCCTGTGTTGCCATAGAGCAGGTTGTAGTAGATGGTGTTATGGAAGAGAACAGCGTCCTGGATTTGTGGGAAGCACATTTTAAATAAGAAACCATGAACAACAGCTTCAAAACCGTCCCCAGCCCGTGAAAGAATCAATACAGAATGGCTTATATTTTTCTTTACAAAGCCTGAAGGTAAAAGTGTTTGGGGAAATTTCTTTCCCCAAAAAAAGGGATTAATATATTTTGTGTCCTAAATATGTATGTCACGCATACTTTCACCACTTTGCTAACTCATTACGGGTGGTAATCAACTATAAAGCTAAATCACTTAAAGCTGCAGGCAGTTTCTCATGGGGAGGCTTAAACACATTTCAGAAATTGGATCTATATGACGATGCATATAAAAACATAGTATTTCCTGGGGGGAAAAAAGTCTAGTTCCTTTGAAAGTCACCATGCAACACCAGTGCATTAGGACTGGCCTTCACTGAACCACAGTGCCAGATACTGAGAATTACTGTTACAGTGGACTGGAATTACAACGGACGGAATTACAGCGGACTATGTGGGGGAGAAGGAAACATGGAATACCTGAGGCACAACTCCTATTGCCTTTCTCAGACTTTCCAAACTGACATCTTGGATGTTCTGTCCAGCAACATAAATATTTCCTTTCTGAGGTTCGTAGAAACGAAATAATAACCTCACGATGGTGCTTTTCCTGGAATTGAAGAGAACTGAAGTTAATGTTACATCCTGGTTTGCCATTCACAATCTCCAATCGGAATTGATGCACTAACAAAAATAATAAAAAGCAAACACAAGCAGCACCACATTAAAGAAACTCAATTCTGCATTGATTGGCATATTTAGTCCATTTACCCACCCTGACCCACTACCTCCTACAATGGCCACTTTCTTTCCTGCAGGGACTTCAAAGGATACTCCAGCAAGGACTTTCTGCCCCTCCAGGTATTCAAAATGCACATTGTCAAAGGCGATGGAAGCAGTCTGGGGGGTGATCTGCAGGGGTGGAGCCAGCTCTTTGTCCTATGAAAAGAAGAGTTCCACTTTATCTGCTGC
Source organism: Rhipidura dahli (assembly GCA_013399225.1). NCBI lineage: Eukaryota > Metazoa > Chordata > Aves > Passeriformes > Rhipiduridae > Rhipidura > Rhipidura dahli. The sequence continues at coordinate 29,507 of VXAC01001172.1, read as the reverse complement.
TCAGAAGTTATCTCCAACACTTCAACAAGCTTAACAGTTCCTTTCCCACCTCAGAAAAAGGCAAACAGGCACTCCAGCTCAGGTATGTGGAAAATAATCATAATTTGCTGCACAAGTGACATTGGTTTGTTCCTCCTTTTCCCCAAAGGAGGTAAAAATTCCTGCTGTAAACACTCTGCCTCATAACTTCTTTTGCAATATATTCTGCATCATTAATTACCAATAAAAATTCAAGCACGAGGCATGAATGCTTAAATAAAAAATCTCAACACGAACACAGCTTCCATGAAGGAATTTTTGCTTCTCTGCAAGAAAAAAACATCAACTGCTGTTGCAGTAACTGCACTTAAAGAGGAGGCAGCACAGAAACCTTACACACAACTCTTTTGTGAATAAAAATTAAACCTGGAAGGTCGGGACAGGGTGAAATGATGGCATTGGCACGAACAACCCTATTAAATACCCAGATACTTTAGGAAAATAAGCTACTACTTACTTTAATTTTGGTATCTACACTGAGAAGTGTAAACAAGGTATTCATGTCTATAAGTGCTTGTCTTGTCTCTCTGTACACGGTTCCCAGGAAGTTCAGGGGCAGAGAAAGCTGGAATAGCAATCCATTCACCATTACCAGATCTCCAACAGAAAGGCTGCCTTAAGACAAAAGGGGTATGAGAGAATAAGACTTGAAGGGTTGTCTTGTTAGGATGCACCAAAAGACTTAAATAATCAAGCCCAATTTCTTTTATCCGATTTCTAAACCCAGATGTTTAAATAGCAAACAAAACACCAGAACCCATTTCCAGATTTTATACAGGTGTGCCTGAAATGAATGGCAATGTTTGTGTGGATTTCACTTTTAAGAAGATATAATAGCACTGGCAAATAAGGCAAGCAGTACATACAGCATTAGATTGTACAGCTGTAAAATCCACAGAGAGGCCTAAGGAAGTTAAAAGGGGAGGAAATAATACATGCAAGCACAAATCAGGAAAGACAATCTTAAGTACAATTACAGACAAATCTATGATGAAATTTGTCATGATCAAGAGAGAGCTTTCATGCTTTATATACCACAGAGCTGCTAAACCACACTGAGAACCTCTGGGCAGCTCAGTATCAAACAGATTGATCAAGGGAAAACTCAGGATGACACACCAGCTAAAGGTAAGTGCTGGGTCAGTTCAGCTGAAACAGGCCCAGAAAGATGATTTAAAGCCAATATTTCTACCATCCTGCTTAAAGCTATTCTAAATCTTCCTATGAACAGCCATAAACTGCACCTACTGACTGATCTGTTCAGTGTAACCCTTCCCTGCCCTGGCATCTTTAAAAAGGGCAAAGCAGATGCAGGAAGGAGCACATGTTATAAAGGTCTGCCCTTCAAACACTTCTCCATGTTAACAGTCTTTAAAGCATCATTATTCTTACTCTAAAACCACCTTGCTTTAGCAGAGCTTTATCTCAATCCTGTATTTGAAGCTTGTACTGTGTCTTCCTAATCAAGCAGACTTTATTTTATGTAGTAAATTACGCAAGTACAGGACACAGAGAAGCAATTCTTTTAATAATGTGCTGTTATTTATGTAAGGAAAATGAATTATTGGTAAAAAACTACTGGAGACAAAGCACAGGGGTATCATATACACTGAGTCTTGCCAACATGGCAAAAAGAAAGGATCTTTGTAGAAGATCCACAGAAATATTTGTATCTACAGAAGTGCCTTTCAAAAACCTTCAAGAAAGACTTCCCAAAGTGACATTTTCTTAGGATCTTTCTTTAACTGCTAAACTTTTAAAATGTTTTTGATGAAATCATAGTTATGATTGAGAGAGTCATTAGGAGAGAGAGATATAATGGAATTAATAATACGCCAAGAGGCAGAAAAAGACAAAACCTAAGCAAGGAACTCTCAAGCAAAACCTCTTACAAATGAACTATCACATCAACCCTCAGTTAATTAAAACGAGCACTTCTGCTGTGGATGAACTGAGGTAAAGGACACTTATTTTAGGCTTGGAGGCAGATGAGTTACCTGCAAGGATGCCCTGGCTGGCGAGCACCATGATGGCTGTTAAACCGACGCTAAATATAGCGCTCTGGCCAAAGTTGAGGAGAGCTAAAGTAGAGGTAGTCTTCAGGGAGGCTCTTTCATAGGTCTTCAGGAACTCATCATACCGCTGGGCTTCGTATTTTTCATTATTGAAATACTACAATAGAAGCACAAATGGTAAATGTGGCAGTGGTGAGCACGTTAGGCTGTTTAGGGGGCTGTAAAATCCACTATGAACAGCCTATGTGCACTGACACACACACAGCTCCTCTCCAGCAGTTCTAGGGACTAAAGGAAAGAAAGCACAGAATTATCCTGACTTGGAAGGGAGCCACAAGGATCATCCAAGTCCAACTCCTGCCCGGGACACCCCAACAATCCCACCCTGTGCCTGAGAGCATTGTCCAAACACTCCTGGAGCTCTGGCAGACTTGGGGCCGTGTCCATTCCCTGGCAGCTTGTTCAGTGCCCCAGCAGCCTCTGGGTGAGGAATCTTTCCCCAATATCCAACCTAAACCTCCTCTTCAAGACTAAGTTTACTCTTTGCAGAAATGGATGGTCAAGGTGATTGAGCCATGAAAGAAACTTCTCACTCTTTATTAGCAAAGAGATTTTTCCAGCCCCCCTAACAACCTTCCTGCTACTCTGTCGATGCCACGCAATACTCTTCAAATGAATAATGCTTAAAAATACACTATTGCTCCAAATATGCAGCCCTAGAAGAGATGAATCTTATGACTCACTTCCCTAAGGCTGACAGAAGCAAGACAAAGAGCCTGGTAGTGAACACTGGCCTTACCTTCACAGTCTCATAATTCAGGAGCGAGTCAATGGCAGCGTTACCGGCGTCGTTATCAGCTTTGTTCATTTCTATCCGAAACTTAGTCCTGGGAAAGGAAGGTTTGTTTCCGTCACGAGTTCAAGCTGAGGCACCAGAGCACCCTGATGAATGGGAGGGCAGGGCCTGCCTTACCTCCACTGGGTAATTCCTATCGTGAACGCTGCATAGGCTCCCAGAGTCCCCAGAGTGACCAAAGCAAACTCGGCGCCGCATTTGTAATACTGGAAGATTTAAAATCAAATAGAAAAAAAAGTATCATCATCATCATCTTCAAAAGTTTGCTGTTGTCTCCAGCTAAGCTATCCTAATTTTAAGACAAGAAAGGATGGTCCCTCCCAACACAAACCCTGCTCTGAACAGCTTAAGGCTAAATAAAGGCTTAAACTCAAAAGGAAAGCAGCAAGAAGGATTTAGATAAAAAGATTGGAGGCAATAACCAAGAGCTGGTGTGTATAATACTACAAAGTTATTTTTCACATTATAAAACATAAATGCTGCTGGATGCTTGTGCTGTTTTCACAACTAAGCATTTGTTTCCATGCTTTTTGAGTGGAGTTTGAAAGAAAGCCGAGGACTGTGGAAGAAGAAACAAACGGCCTTGCAAAACAACTTAGGAAGCGTTTTCTGTGTTTCAGGGCACATCAGGAGAGAAGAGCCCTAAGGAGGGTTGGCTGACAGCCAGCCTGGTCTGCTACTTCCACTGCTTAGAAAATGTAACCCAACATCAACAGGCATTTCACTGTTCCATTCAAACTTAAGTCCTTTTAAAAAGGCCACAAAACAAAACAAGGCTCTTGTTTTAAATTAGTCGAAGATACATAATCAAGCTTCTATTTTTGTACCCAAATAATAGCAAAAGATCCTGACTTCAAAGACAGGAAGTGTGTTTTATTTTACAGAACTTTAAATTTCAGGGCATTAAGCTTAAAACCTGCCATGAGAAGCTTATTTTCCAGAAGCTAATTTTCACTTTCAAGTTCTGCATAAGTTCAGGTCAGTATTCAGGAAAGAGCCAATAATCACTCCCTTCTGTACCCTGAACACACTAAACCACAGCATTCCTGGACATTTATATTCTGTTTCCTTACTATATTTGACACTTGTGTGCACAGCTGACTTTTCTAATTTCATTTTTTCAACAGTTCTGACGAAAAACATTAAAAACTGTCCACATGAATACAACCGGCTGAAGAGAGGTTTTCAGTGTGCAAATCATTTCAAATAAGCTGATTTAAAGCAACTGGTATTTGAAAATGACAGATTGCTCTCTTTTACTGTAGTTGCTTTCACCCTGTAAATTCAATTATTATTATTATTATTAATACTCAGTAGACTTTGGTAAGAGCATTATTCCTAAGTGAGACAATTCCAATGATGACTAAGCCACACTTACCAGAATTCCACTGACCAGAGCCACTTCAAACATTGTAGGTCCCAGATTAAACACCAAAGCACTAAGAACAAAACTGATGCCCCTCGTGCCTCTGTCGATGGTTTTTGACAGTGCTCCTGTTTGCCTGCTTAGATGGAAGGCCAGATCCAGGTTGTGAAGGTGCAGGAAAACATTCTTGGCTATCCTCCTGATTGAATTTTGAGCTACTTTCCCAAATACTGCATTTCTTGCTTCATTAAACAATGCTGCCCCAGCTCGTGAGATACCATCTAAAAAGGGATGAAAAAGTTTACAAAATGAAAATAATTATATTTTCAACTTCCCTTCATGCATGAAATTACACTAGACTCATTCTTTATATATTTTCAACAATTTTAGTTCAAAGGTAATTTATACTTAATTGGCCCAAGCTTTACGCAATTTTTCATTTATAAACCATTGTGCACGCATTTAAATCAGTTTCTTTTGCAGCTGGTTATAAGAAAGGGCAGGATTTATAATCAAGAATAATTTCTATAAGCATTTTTTAATTGGAATACCAGAAGCAAGGTCAGAGAATATTGGGAACAGACATCAACACAGTAACTGTGAAGTAGTTATAACACTGAGGGCTGGAGCACCTCTGCTCTGGGTGCAGGCTGGGAGAGCTGGGGATATTCACCTGGAGAAGAGAAGGCTCCAGGGAGAGCTCAGAGCCCCTTCCAGTGCCTAAAGGGGCTCCAGGAGAGCTGGAGAGGGACTGGGGACAAGGGACAGGACCCAGGGAATGGCTTCCCACTGCCAGAGGGCAGGGTTAGGTGGGATATTGGGAAGGAATTGTTGCCTGGGAGGGTGGGCAGGCCCTGGCACAGGGTGCCCAGAGAAGCTGTGGCTGCCCCTGGATCCCTGGCAGTGCCCAAAGCGAGGCTGGACGGGGCTTGGAGCTCCCTGGGATAGTGGAAGGTGTCCCTGCCCATGGATGACCTTTAAGGTCCCTTCCAGCCCAAACCACTCCATAATTCTGTGATTCACACCCAGCTGTGATGCTCAGCAGTGCAATGGTCAGGAACTCTGCTGATCCCCTCCCTCTCTGCAGACCCTGGAATCCCACCCCCAATTTGGGAACACACTCACAGCCCACGAGAACGGCGGTTGCCAGGGTAGCCACAGTGCTTGGGGCATCGCCGAGGTTGAGCACGTTCCCAGATACCTGGTTGAGGTTGTCCACTGCATATTTAAACATGAAGGGAACCAGGATGTTCATGGCCTGAAAGCAGGAGTACATCAATTAGACCATTTGCATTATAACAACTATTTATGCCTTGTATGGAGCATGACTGTTTTTTCTGAGATTGCTCTACTTTTCTATTTAGTCCTCGAGCACTTAGTGCAGGTGAGCTGGCTCTTCATTTCAAGCACAATGTTCTCCACTATTAAATCTTTGCTGCTTGGACTGCAGGGTTACTTTGTCTCTCACTGTCTCCTTTTAAATAATGGATTTCTATCCTCAACAAACTACACACTGCAAAGGCCCTGGAAGTGAGGCTGAGCTCTCAGGACAGCGTGAGAGCCCAGGAAATGAATCAAGCAGCAGCCACTGCATGACACACACAGTGCTACTAAAATATGTCCTCATTTGGAGCTGCTTGCTCTTTGTGATGCTGACAATATTCAGTGTGAAGCAGCACTGTTACACACACCACTCACCCACACATGGCTAACATGGGGTCACTGAGATGGATTAAACCAAAGCTCCAGGGAAGTAAAAGAAAACAAGGTGACACCTCCTTTGTCTCTGATAATACTCCCCTAAAATTTAAACAGTGCTTCCCATTTGCAACATCACTCTAAACATTAACTTGATATCTATTAACCCTGGGGTTTGGCACAGCAGCACTAAAGACTTTCTGTACAGTCTACAAGACACTACAAATGACTTTGAAAATATGTTTTCAAACAAAAAAGTCACATCCACCACCTATCACCCAGTGGGTCACTGCACGCTCCTATAAGAGCAGCAAACCCCAAACCCATCTCCTCGAGATGTGAAACCCCAAACAAATGGAGACGTAAACACACCAACATCAGCAGTTTTCTATTTGCACAACTGTAGCATGAGAAAATAACAAAAACCTTACAGAAAACATAAAATTCCCAGGTCTTGTTAATGCACCTTTGTTACACTGCTCACTTATATCAACAAGAAAGGCAATTTACAGACAAACTTCATATAATTAATAGAATTTCTTAATTCAAAACGCTCCTGTTAAGATTTGAAAATACATACACAACTTTTTTAGCACTTGAACAAATATGTGATGACCTACAATCTTACATTCACAGCAGATGTTCAAATACTTTATAGCGAGCTGACTTTGCTTAAAGTTGGCCTCATTTTTTTTAAGAATTTGGAAAAAACTTGTGGGTAGATGACAAATTATTTTACATGAGAAGAAACAAAAACCAGAAACCAGACTGATACAGATATTTCAGCTCTCACCACCAAATGTTTTGGATACCCACTTAGATCTCAACTGTATTTAGGGACATCTGTCAGAACTGAAAGCTCAGGGAAAAAACTGTAAATTAACTGGATGTAACTAGAGTTTGAGAGAAAAGAGTGATAAAGTCATTCTTAAATTCAAATTCAAGGGGGAAGACAGACTTCCAGAAATTCTAATGTCTGTCCCAATATCCAGTATTCCCACTTTTACAAATTATGGCAAATAGTGGAAGGTATGAAACTTCACCAAGCAGAGTAATTGAAGTTTTGAAAATATTTTTGTAAACTACAGATTTAAAGAAAGAAATGTAAATAAATTTTTAGACTCTGTGCTGTTAATTTTTTCAGACAGTGTTTTAGGCTAAAGATTTAAATGCAAATGAGGAAGGGATCAATTTTCTCCTCTCCCCCCACATCTCCCCTATGAAATACATTATAAAAAACACCTCAAAATTCTCAACGCAGCCTAATTTAGGTAACTTCTGAGAGGAGACACATGAGATCTGAGGGCACCTGGGTGAGGTTAGTGCTGGTTTGTTAGTGACTGAGAAAACAGCTGACAGATCAGGTCCTACTTCAAACACATTCCTCTGGAACCTGTCCAGTGCAGCCTGAGAGTCCTTCAGCCACAGCTCCCCTTTTAACAGATGGGAACTGTGGAAATCTCAAATCCCTCTCCCTTCCCCAGTATAACCAAACAACCCCACTTTGCCTTCAGAGATCCTAAAAGCTCGATTTTGGGGTGGCATTTTGCTCTTAATGAAGATGAATCCACTGCCATGTGTGTTCCAGTGACAACCAACATGACAAAGAGCAGGTTTTCCTGGGAGAGACCTCTCAGAAGAAAATAAGAATACTGTAATGCAGATGCTCTTGATTTGCTGTAGATTCTCACAAATCTCTCTGCAGGGATTTTATTCCTCACTAGACTGTGCTACACTACAGGTAGTTTTGAAAAAGAACTACAGATATATTTAATGTCCATTTAAAGAAAAGAGATGGATTCTTTAAACTGCTGTTCTCCACTCACAATTAATTTAGCTGGTAACAGCCTACAATTTTGCAGAAATGTCTTCTTTTACATCAATATAATTCTTCCCAATAGAGTTTTAAATGAAATTTAAAGCCTGGTCTCAGGTTATAGTTGTTCTGACTCCTGGAGGGTAAAGCTTGAATCAGAACAAGGCAGCATGGTATTGCATTTCATTAGCAATCAAGACAGTCTGCTTTCCAGTAATTTAAAAAGAAAAAAAGTTAATCTTACAAAGTTTATAGCAAGAGATGAGAGGCCATTATTAGAAACAGGCCTTTCTTACTCAATTTGTAAAATCAATGAGATCACGTTCATAGTAATGGAAACAAAATTTCACCCTTCTGCATAAATTCACAGTTCTCTTATTGTATTTGCTGGCACAGAACAAAAAGCTTTAAGCACACCTTGGTAGACCATGAAAATCTACCATGAAAAACAATTGTCTTACACAATATATCTATACAGGCTTCCCTCCTCTGCCTAATGCCTGTAAAGCTTGATAACAATTCCCATTAAAAAGACTCTTTTAATATGAATTTGTACATTTTCTATTTCTGGGTTTGAATTAATAGCTTATCCTTGCCTGGATTTATTGGAAAGCAAATACAGCACCCATGAAGTCATCAACTCAATTGCTCACATTTAACAGCAGGTTGCCCTAGAATGAATCATGAGTAAATGAGTTTAAACATTTTTTTTAATGACTGCACTGTTTTAAGCTGACAGTGCAACATCATCTTTATTCCCCCATGGGACTACATCACTTTTAAGGCAAACAGCTAATCTTTCATTTTGCTCTTCCCAGCATTTTTTGTTTAATAAAGATGATGGATTAATGACAGGCTGAGCCCCAACAAGATCAAACTAGTCCACAGTGAACTGTTCTTTTGCCAATAATTCACTGAGAAATGTTGGCATGAAGATGACTGAATTTATCTCTGGACCAATATAAACATACACATCCAACAGCTCCATTTGAGGAGATCCACACAGAAATCCCCATCCCTTGTGGAGGCAAGACTGCTAAAGAAGCTCCAAAATGTGATCCAGAGGAGGGAAGAAGCACCTGGCTTCATGGCTTCTTCAAATTTAATGATGATCTGAACTGCACTTTTTCCAGTAAGAAAAAAACCCAAACCAATTTTAAATACTTTTCACCTGAAACTCTTCAAAAAGCTAACAATTTCTAAAGGCTTATTGCAATTATCTAACTCCATCTGAGCCCCAGAAAGAGCTCCAACACCAAGATCACAGGTACATGCTTCAGTGATCAGACAGATATCGTTATCTTCGCATGCAGGCAGAATTTGCAATTCAACCCTTGTGTCCTGCCTCCTCAGCCAAACCATTCCTGTTCTGAAACTTAGGGAATTAGCAGTCAGTAGAAATGCAGAGAGTCTGAAAGAATTCTTTGGCTCATGAATAACACATGCCTGGTCTGTGACCAGGAGGCCAAAACCCATTCCAGGCTGACAGAGGTGACAAGTGATTTTGTCATATTCATGTGTTTAATCCAGCTCCTCAGAAGCCTGAGAACTTTTTTTCCTTGTGCCACAGAAGAAAAAGGGAAGAAACAGAAAATTAAGGAAGCATTTGCTATACATACACCAATAGAGAAGCCAAAAAATGCAGGGAGAACATGGAAAAAGAAACACCAGATATGCAGAACCTGGGCAGGCTGATCTATGTGTCTGAAAACACAGATAGTGCTCTGGGTACTCCTCTCACCTGCCTTCCTCTTGCATCTTTCAGCTCGTGTACACACGTCTAGATAGGCTATAAATATTTAAGGTAAAAATTTAAAGTGTGCCACGATAATACAACAAATCTTGCAAGGAAGAAAAGACCTTACTAGCCCTGGAGCAGACTCCATCCTGTCATAAAAAGCCATCCTAACAGCTTGCTTTGAAGGCTCACAATACCACTGGCGGTTATGTGGAGACAAAAAGGAACCAAAAATCACAATAATTTGTTCAATGACAGGCAACTGGGCCCCACAAAAGGAGTCAAGACAGATTGTAACTGCAGGCTCTTCAGTAGCTGCACACAAACTGGCTTTTGTTTCGAAGGTGAATTTTACTGAACTGGAAGATTTAAAGAGACAAATTATTTCTCAAGCAGCAGGACAAGGAGGACTATCTCCAGCTGTTTTGTGGGTAAGTAACCAAATCAAACTGGGTGTGTGTTCCTTGTATTTTCCCTCCATGGCTGAGAATTTCATAACCTACCTGTCCTCTGTGATTCCTTACAGTTTTCACAGAACAAGACTGAAGCCACCCTATAGCCTCTGAATTTTAACTGGAAACCTAACTTTGTAAATTCAGAGGTATAGAACCTGAAATTTTTTTTTGTCAAACTCAGAAGGAATTGGCCAAAAGGCTTACAGAATTGTTTCTTTTGGGGGAAGGTGACTTGTAGCAGCCATCATGACCATACAGTTCTCTAGGCAAACCCCCTCAGAACGAGGGACCTTGAGACAAAATCCACCATAAAGATGTAAATCCTTCAGACACAGAGTTCACTTTCTTCCATATTGTACCAAGAAATCAGGCCAGGACTGCAGTGAGGAGAAAAACATGCTGGTGGTGTTCATGTGCTGACACAATATACAGCAGAAAAACTTGAACAAACAGCTTGTGTGGTCTGTGGAGTACATTGCAATTAACCTCACAAGCAACCAGAACAAAGGGCTCCCAAATGGGATAATGAGGAAACCACACAGAATTACACACGGTCCAGGAAAAGATAAACAGGTAAACTACTTTGTACTTCATTTTCTCCAGGACAAAGTGATCTTTTGTTTGCTCTGGAAGAGAAGCAGATTTTCAGGGCTTAAAGATATGACAGACTTATTACAGCTCTGGAATAAACTACTGCACATCACTTATGTCACAATAACACACACACACATACACCCTTTGTGTATGTAAACTATGAAGCAATTCAAGAAAAGATCTTCCCACAAAGGAAGAGTGAGCCCAGTTCTTGAGATAAGGGGTAACTCCTTCATTTGCAGTTACCCAACACAGCCTTGTAACGACAGAAAAATCAAAGAACAGTAGCAAAGGATAGCTAGGAGACATCCATGAGATTTTTCACCCCTGCCAGTTATATCTGTTTCCCATAGAGAGCCTGCTCTGTGCTTTCCCAATGAAATCCTTGTTTGCCAATGCAAACATTCTCACAAAACACTTCTGCTGTAACAAGTATCTCCTAAAACTTGGGCAAAGCTCAACAGGTTTTCTGCCTTTCTTCTGGGGGTCTGCTCAGGACACCAGGGCTTCTGGGCTGCCTTGTACAAATCTGAAGTGGGAAACTTAAGAGAAGACTTAAGAGATCCAAACATCCAGTTAGTTCCCCAAAGAGCAGTGAAATGATTTTCTGATGGGGAAACATCTCTCTCTCCCAGTAGAAATAGACTAGCTCTTTTTTACACCATATACAGAGCTGTTTGCAAGAGTCAGGCATGCTGGTCATCAGTTCTGTTTTCCAAACATCACAGAAAGCTGCTTGAAAGATTAATAAGACTTCTTAAAGGCAAGGTACAGTGCTGCCACATGCAGGATTAGAGGCTGGATTCACATTCTCCATTATATTCATATGACACTACAAATTAGGGAATAGAGAAGTGGGGAGAAGAAAATAAAAAATACTTCAAACATTTAAAAATTGCCCTCAGATTATTATTATTATTAACATCACTAATAAGAGTCTTTAAAGAGGAAGTGAGTTAGAATAATTTTCATATCCACCTGGTAGATCTACACCACAAAACCTCAAGGCTTCTGCATTTCGAGCAGAGTTTCCCCCAGAGTTTTAAAATGTAGTGGAAAGCACTGCTGTATATTTTGCCCAGGCACACAAAAAGTGGGGGGAAGCTCACTTGTACAGTCCAGCCATATTCTGCATGTCATCACCTGCATTATCAGCAACATCCCCAACTGCAGCACAACCCAAATATCTACAGGAGACAGTACCCACGAGAACCTGAGAGATAAAAAGCTCTTCAGAAAGCTCTGTAGAGCAATTCCTCTTCAGCTCACATAAATGAGCACATTTCTCTCCCAAACACTCCTCTTTTAACACCTACATAGCTGAAATTTGTCTCTTCTCCCTTTTCATAACATGGCAATGGTGCTGAGTGCTAATATTAGCTTTATGTTTGGTAAAAATTGCTGCACTTAGAAGCAACCCAGTTGAGCTGTATGTCTCAATGGAATTCACAAAACTTCCTCCCAATGTTTAGCAATCAAATATTTCTTTTTTTTTTTTTTAAGCACAAGGAAGTTAATATTTGCTCTTCTGAACTATTTCTACAAGGTTTGCACAGAATTTGAATTATATCCCACATTAATCTGAAGAACACTTTTGCAGGCCAAATTCTTTGAAAGAAGAAATAAACACTAATTTTGCTGCAGGTAAAAATATAGAAGATCCTTTTACACAATGAAGTAAAGAGCAATCCTCCATTTCATAATCAAAGACTATAAGAAAAATCATTTGAATGAAAGCAGGTTTCTTAAATACAAAAAGTTATACAGCTTCTCTCTTATTAGGACACCAGAGGAGTCCCTGAAACAATGAATTCCACTACCATCTTATAGAGAAATTATCAACAGACTGGAGCTCAAATCCCCCTTTCCACAGCACAGCAAGAGCTGTGAGTAGGCACTACTACACTGCTCAAGTTCAGGGTTGAGAATCACAGAGCCTTGAAGAAATCCTGTCTGACAGCACCACACAAGAAGAGAACAACCTTTAACTCCCATTTCCTGTAATTTCTGGGGTAAATAATTAACCAGCAATGGAAAATCCTGGGCTAAACTAATGGGAGCAAGGGAAATAACAATTCTGGTTGTCAGTGTAATAATCTCCCTGAACATGCACACATGTATCACCTGCAGATACACCCTGCTCCAAAATCCAAACTATTATTTCTCCTACGTGCTCCTGGTACAAAACCCAGACACCTTAAGAGCGTAAAAGCCCTTAAAACACTCGAAAAGAAAATTATTCCTTGTACAGATGAACAGTAACTGGGACAGTACCACGAGGTGGCTGCTCTTACCTTGGCACTTGCCAGAAAGCCCAGGGATATGGCAACCCTGGCCCGCAGGTCGGGCCTGTCTTTGGGCCACACGTAGGAGAGCATCGCCCGGATGATCTTCTTGGCATCGATCTCCTTCAGCTGTTGGAGAGAACAAACAAAGGCACTGCTTTAGAAAGAGACTTTGGCAAGTAAAGTAACTATAAACAAGAATGAATCTTATACATGTGGGTCACTTCTGTATTTTCTTTGACTTGACAATGTCTAGGACTGCCTATTAACATTTCAAGCGGTAAGTTTTTAGGTTTATATCCATGACATGCTCTTAAAAGGTGTTCCATGTTCTCCAGAGCACAACTTTGGCTGGCTGCAACTGGAACACAGAGAAAGCCACAACTCCCCACCTTGAAATACTTCACAGAACAAATAAACTGACCCTTCTTTTATATCTCCTCAAGATTTCTGTATGAAATTCAATGGCTTGGTACTTCTTTTTTGGAAGATGTTTTAAAATAGCTTAGAAACAACAGGAGAGAAGAGAAAAAAAAAACAAACCACCCCAAACTAACAAAAAAACAAAGGTAAGAAGGAAATCTGAAAGGTCCACAATAAACCTTAGTAGTTTGGAGAACATTCCCTGACGTTGGATAATCAGGCTTCACAAGGCAGAAGATGTACATGGTCACATGCTGGCTTAACTGATTAGATCAGTTTTAACTGAATTCTTAAAACAGGTTCTCCTCCAAATCTCAAGTTTTGCCCTAAGTAAGAGCACATTCCAGTTAACGAGAGAGACATCTTGAAAAACATTACTTTTTCTGTTTGGGTTTATTTCAAGTTTTGCTTTGGGATTATTTTTCTGTTGTTCTCGTGTTTGGTTGCTGCACATTTTTACAACAATGCAGGTTCTGTTTTCCAGATGGACAGATGCCTGTCACTGCCACTTCTGATATATTCCACTGAACTCCCAAGCTAAATTATCTGCAGCCTAGACCACATTTCCTAATGGAGAACAATTGGATGTGCAGTAACACAGAGCACAAGTATCAACAACTCGTTTCTCTGTGTTGGCTACACGGGATTAACTTGAGAGACACGAGGGTTTATCTAAGACAGAAAGGAGGGCAGCAAGGACAGCTAATCTCTCCATTTCAGGCAGTATTTTGTAGTGGGGAGGAGGGAGGGAAACAAAAAGTTGGTGCACACCTTTCAAAGATGACTCTTACGACAGAAGTCAGTAGAAAAGCGGAGTATTATAATAAATCTTACTGTTTGAGGATAAACCAAATTAGAAAATAAATTCTCTGTTAATGTCTAGGGTGAATATGCAAGAAAGGAGAGGTCTGTTAAAAGGCAAAATTGCTGAGGCAACCAGGGAAGCCAATCCTATAAATGTAAGCTTTTAAAAGCACCGGGAAATTCATCTCAGTTTTTCTAGTCACAGCTTCAAGCAAAACCAAGGCATTTTGTCACCAACTGCAAATGTATTGGAACATTACACAGGATAAGCACATTTCAAATTACTTTTTAAAAATGGATATATGGAAGATTTGTAAGTGGAGAGAAGATGCAAAGGTGTCTCTCTTGTGTCCTACCCACTTGAGAGATGAGATATCTGCTGCAGCATATACATGAATCTTTCCATTTGAGCCAAGGATATGCATAAAAAGCAGTTCAAACATGTGGAAAAATATCTTTGATCACCACTTACAGGTTAAAAGGAAGTTAAAAAAAAACCTGGTACCACATTAACACAAAAGATACAAAAGTGCAATCAGAGCAGTTCTAATTATATGTTGCTATTGGCTAGGCAGACTTTGCACAGAAAAGCTATTAAAAGGAACAAAATATATTGGCTGCAAACAAGAAATCTATTTCCTTTTTTCATGGCTCTGAACGGTGACAGAAGTAAATCCATTTAGAAAAAAGTCAGGAGGCAGCCACTCATTTGCCAAAGGCCTTGCAAAGGAACAAGAAGAAATATCAAAGGATGCAAAATGCACACATATTACATCAAAGTTTACCATGAAATAAATGTTACTGTTGTACTGAAACATGAGTTAAAAATTGTTTAAATATGCAAGTGGCAACATTAAGAATTAAAATGAGCAATCTGTTCAATGGACTCAGGCCCTTTTTTGATTCTCTGAGGTACATAAAAAGGTTAAGAGATGAATTTATTTTGCCTCCTTTTAAATGGCAGTAATGTTTTACATTTTCTTTCAAGGTCTATTTCTACAGAAATGCAAAGAATGGAAGGAAAAATATTATAAATCTAATACAGCAGGGAGCAAAGAAGGAAAGCCTTTTCCTCTTTTCAAATGCAGCCATGTTTTTAAAACACATTATGCAATACTGAAGATTATTTGGAAAAGAATGACCATTGCCCAACTTCCTGTGCCTTCTACCCATCCCATGCAGGTTCTGGACCTTTTAAAATACCTAAAGGTGGCGGGGGAAAGAAAGCCATCATTCCTCTTCACAATCTCCATGGTTATTGAGCACTGCAAGGCATTCACTGGGCTGACCCTGTCACTTGGTGAATAAAGCCTGTGCCAGGATGATGAGCTGTCAGAAGCGGGATGCAAGAAAGTGGTAGTTTGACTTGCATTTGAGCTGTCACTGCTGATGAAGAAGGAAAGACAAAATTCTGGATCCCTATGTGCTCCCTCAGGAAGTTCTATCATGCTCTTCATTGTACCAGCACAAGCTTTTTACCCCTGCACGAGGTTATTCTCCAACCACCACCAAAAAAAACCCCAAAGCTGGTAAAGACCAGTACTGATTTCAGTACTCAGCACAGCAGCCATTGCTGTTAACTACAAGTTATTTTGGAATTTAAAAAAAAAAGTGTAAGTTTCTTCAGCAGTTACATGGGAGATGAAGGTTATGTGCCCTTCATTCTGTGTTCATCCTTAGTATTCACTTCTGTACCTGCTGAAGCTGCTATAAAAGTGGCAATTTAAAATGTCACTCCCAAAGTCAGAATGAACAGGCTGGTTTGTCAAAAAAAAGTCTGGAACAGAGAGAGGTCTAATAGAGCTGACAGGTATCTCACCTGCAGTTCTCCTAAAAGTAAATCCTAGAGGGGGAAAAAAAATGTGGTAAATGGGGTGCCAGTATTTTTATTTTTACACACGGAACACAAAGGCATGATACATGAGATACAGGAACTGCACTTGGAACAGCAGAGTATTTCCTTCCCTTCAGTTTTGCTGAGAAATTCCGGGCAAACCCAATGTTACCCTGTTTTTTTCCCCTCTTCACACAGTTCACCTGGTCCACAGCTGGTTCTTGCTGCTTTCTCCTGGACAGCCGGTATTTGTTTAGTTAGACAACAGACTCAACTGACCATGTCTTGTATTAACCATGTTATAGCTACATTTATTGAAATAAAGAATTGAAAGGATTGATTTATACAGGAATAGCTGCAAGTAGTGGCTGAAGGGAGAATGCCAATGAAATTTTACAGTGCCAGCAAACTGAAAAAATATCATCTGGTGTGAAAATTTTTGGGTAACATAGTGCTAGTGAGTTTCAGCATTAAGGAACATCCAACATCCCTTAAGGCTACTTGTGTTTTGGTAAACAGAACCTTCCACTTCCTTTCTGACCAGGGAAAACCCTGGAATTTAAATATGTGAAACAGAGGAGGAGAGTCAGTTAGGTTTGAAGTCTGTTTTGCCTAGGAAATCACTGAAAAGAGCTCACACCTGTTGCAAAGAGGGTCTTAAAATGAGTCTGAAGTTAATGTTACATGCAGAGCCAGTGGTACCACTGACTGAAGATAGCCAATTATTTTGTTTCCCCCTGTGCCTCATGCAGAAAAGATCACAGATGTTTGCTAAAACAAGCTGGCTACACCTCAGATAATGAAATTCCCTCTTACTGTATGACATCCACCTCTCCTGACTCCTGCCCGTAGCACAAACAGGTTTGGATTCAATGAAGGGACAACTCGCAGATGAAAACTTGAAAGAAAATCCTAAGTTTAACTCTTCAATTTCTTTACAACTGAGGCTGTAGGAGTGACATCCTCAGAACAGTTAAACCAGCAAAGCAGCCCTGAATTCTGAAAGTTCAGTTTGTCCTCAATGTGGTCTTCACTCATTTCAGGGAAGATCCCACCCAAGTTTGAACAAGCTATAACCATTCACACAGAATGATCCTGCAAATGCACAAAGCATCAGAAATAAAGGTGCCCAGGAAATGAGAAGATGGAAGTTCTGTAAACTCAAGAGCTTTGATTTGGCAATTTTAATCACACAGTTGATACTGTCCTGTTTTAACCAAAAGTTTGCCTCATTTTCTGATTGTAATCATTTGGTCTAATAAAAGATACTGCTTCTCCTTATATACCATCATCATTAATTTAATGTGCTTCCTGAATAGAGATACAGTCAGAATAAACCAGCTGCATTACCATTAATTCCGAGTAAAAATATACACAGTTTAATTGCTTCTCTCCCCTCCCATTTCAAGTGTGATTTTACCAACTGATGCAATAATCCATCAGCTGATTTCCACTATCCTGTCTGTCAAGTCACAGGGAAATATCAGTCACAAGATCAACAAATCAGTGAATTACAAGACAACATCTTTTCTATCAAAAGAATCTCACACAGGCCAATTTCAAAGCAGTGTGTAACAGTAAAATGGTATTTTTAATAAAATAATTAAAGCCCTTCAACACCATTATTACAAACATTTGATGATTTAAGAGCTAGCAAGTCTACACTGACAATTAAACAGTACCTACTCTACTACAATATTCATATACCTACCAAGAGAATTTTGGACAAATTGTTGCTTGACGTCTTCAGTTTTTAGGTTTAGTTTTTTTGGGGAAGCTGATAATATTTTTTATTTAAGAAGCAAGAGTAATTGAGCAAGTTTTACCCCTTCCTTTGGATCCGTGTGAAGCCCTCCACCAGCATGGCCGTGCCAACACATCCTCTTCTCTATCAGCTGCCACCTCGGCAAGATCTGTGTGAAAATGAAAAGTCAATTTGCAAGAACCTCAGGAAACAGGCACATAAAAGCCAGAAGAAGGAAGAACTACTGGCCTGTTTTGCCTCCCTCATCATCCAACAGTTTAAACAAACACTGACTTTTCTTAGCATGTAACCAAGATTCCCTGGAGAAGATTTCTGAATTTATTTATGCATGTAGATGTATTAAAAAATAACAATTCACTACCACCAGGCATTTTTCCAATTTCAAAGTTCCTGCCACAAACAATGGACCTCTTAAAGCTTTTCAAAAAAGAATCTGCTTTTTGTTTAAAAGATTTGCTACATGTGGATAATTTCCAGGTTCAAGTTATGTAAAAGCTCATTAGCAATCCTATTTTATGTATGTTGGTTGATAGCAGACCCCAGGGTTTCCCAAATCAAAATGTCACTTTTCACATTTTAAAGAAAAACATTATTTAAAAAACCCCATCTAAGTAGATTTCATGCTTTGAAGTCACAATGACCCTCAAAAGATTTTAGCTACTTAAGTCAGTTATGAGGGGTTATTATTTTATAATTAAAAACAAAAAAGAAAAGCAAGACAAATACATTTCTTAGCTTCATTCAAACAAGTGTGTTACTCAGAAATGTGTCATAATTATTCCATGAACAGGAAAAACTGCATCTTGCCGACGTTTGCACTGGTTTTAAGGCAAGGAGACCTCAGAGGAGTAAGAGCCTGACATGCTGGCACCCAATGATGAAAATATTCTGAAACCTGAGCAGAATTTTGAAGGAATAAAGCCCTACATATTGAAGGAAAAGTCACAATTTCCTACCTGCCTATTCCTTACCTGGGTATTTCCTGTCCTTAACAAATGAATCTAAACACCACCACACAAATATAACACTTTTAAGAACTCTTTTTTGAAGTTAGTGTATTATCATTTGTTTGCAGAGATTCAAAAAGACTTCTAGGGGCAGAAACATAAGTTGCCATTTAACTTCAGAACTGTGACTAGTGAAATTAAAAAAAAAAATAACAGCAGTCTAAACTGAAAGATGCTCCACAGGCTTAAGTTTTTTCTGACCTGCAAGTTGGAAGAAAAACAATTTATACCAACCTCTGAATGCTCCAATAATGGCCTTGAATAATTCCCTCCCAGACTGTGCCATGATCTTTGCCTGCAAATTGGTGGAATCTGCACAATAAAACAGGAGGGAAAAGAAAAAAAAAAAAAGGAGAGAAATGAAAACAGAGTCATGCAGAACATGCAGTTCACATTCAGAGAATATTCATCTAGTTTATGTAAACAAGCATAACATGAAAAGAAGGCAGATGGCTTTGTTTTTTAACAACTGACCACAGAAAAAAAAATTGGTGGGGAGCAGCTGTAAAATAAATTACATTCACACATCAGAAATGTTCAGTGACAATGAACCTTTCCCTTCCCTGAATCCCCACTCTCATCAGACTTTGTTTCTCCTGTACAACGAAAGCCCAGTTTTCCCTTTCCTCTCATTTTAATTTTCTCCCAGGTTGTCTTCTGAATTCTTTCAAATAGTCTTTTGTCCTGTCTTTCATTATGAAATGTTATTTTTATGCTTACAGGTTCTGCCATTCCCAATTCCTCTTAGCTCAGCTCATGCCATGCTTGTCTCCAGAAGGCAAATCAAAGCTACAGCTTTTGCCTGGGAAGCACTGGGACTATGAGGAAGTGGAGCAGGGCTGACAAGAAGTTTTAGGTTCTCAGGACACAATATATGCAATATTCACAGATCCCTCAATGCACCCTAACCTGTAATACACAGCTGGCACCAACTGTGCCATGCTCTACACGTTACCCTGCACAGCAATCCGTATTCCCTAAGTTTCCAAGGACCATTTCTCTTCCTCAGATGGACTGGCTGGCAGTTCTTCCCCATGGCAAAGCACAGGGACCTCTCCTGGCCAGCAGAGACGGTGCCACATCAGCTCTGACACAGGCAATATTCAATCTTTCACTGCTCTGTTACAATATTAACCATACACCTCGCACTCTAGAACAATCACCACCGAGAGTGAAAGAGCCAAAGAGCTGCTCACCAGCCCATGGTGAGCAAAAAAAGGGAAAAAGAAAGAAGAACTTGATCACAACAAAGGGTAATTTTAACCCTGACAAACAGCAGCACCATTATACATTTTATACCTTGCCTTAAATATCCTTTTGCTCCTAAGACACAAATTCCAAGTAATAATTTAATGAGTCATTTCAAAGAAAATTAAAACCACTTCTCCACAAGTCATCACAGGGACCTGCTATTCCAAACATTTCCATTTTATGACATTATAAACAGAGAAAGAGTGAACATCACAATTATACATTTTGCATTCAGCAGAGCTAACTGGCCTGGGTGAACCATCCTGATACTTTCAAGACCTGGGTTAAACAAAGGAATTGCATTTCTAAAGCACTTCCCTGTAGATGCACTCATAACTCGACAGCTTTGTGTCAGCACAGAGGATTCCATCTAAAGCAAGACACTCTCCACAGGAATGATGAGAGTGTCATAAACAGAAAATATAATGGAAAAATTATGATGCTTCAACAGTTATTGGGAAGCAGCTAATTACTGTTTTCTACAGTGTACTCACAGGACATCATAAAAACATTTCACTAAAAATTCATCTCTTTTGACCTCAAAGTTCTCAGAGCTCACTTCTGACTGAAATATGAGGCAGACAAGATCATAGAAACAAATTCTACTGAAACACAGCAGATTCGGTCTCGATTACTGCATTACATAGCCTGATTTCTTGACTGAAGCTATGAACTGTCATGGGGTTCAGACAGCAAAAAGATTTAAAGGTTTTGCACAAGATACACAGAAAAACTCGTTCTTATTTTCAGTCTTGAGCCTGGAAGACTCAATCCTCTCTCAAGCTCCTGCTAAGAAACAAATCTGAGCAAAGAAACAAAGAGTTAAACAAGGTGAACAGCTTACTTCACTGATAATTCCTCTGACCACCACAGTACTGACAGCAAAACTGCCCAAATGAGATGGGCTGAAGCTTTCCCTGCCACTCTCCACACATGCTGCAGGAAGGCTTTGGACTCCACTTTCCCTCACTAGGGCTCCTAAGAGCTTTAAAACTATAAAGAGAAGCCATACTTGAATCTAATCACAGCACATGAAAGAAGCAGGTTATTGCTTTAAAGAACCAGGAGCAAGTCCTGCTTATTTCAGAATTTAAGAAATAATGCAGGGAACTCGAATTCTGGCATTTCCTAACTCCTGAATGCCTGACTCTGCACCATTACGTTCTTTTAATGTATTTTTGGATATGATTCTATAAACTCCAAAGGATGAAACAGATGTCTAGTACTGATTGCACATACAAGTCATGTTGCTGAAGTGTCACGACTGTGGGTAGTAGTTTAAATACTACAAATGCAAACAAACAACAGGGATTAAACACATTTGTGCAAGGTCAAACCCACACTTAGACACTTCTCTCTGGAATATGATATCCAGTGTTCCAAATATGTTGCACTCATCTCGTGGTTTTTTTTTTTTTTTTTAACTAACTGTAACAGAAAAGATAACTGAAGGTGGGATTCAAGTACCTGTGCAGCATTTAAGTCCCACAGTTAATCCTGCTGAGTTTACAAGGCAAGAAAATAAACGATGAATAGGAAAGAGTGGAGGAAAATGAGAGAAAAAGGTGAAAATATTCTGGTATAAAGACAGTCCAAACTGTCACCAGTATGAACACTATAAACTTAACTGGAGTTACATTTAACAGTGGCCAATGTGCAATTGCTCTGGACACTTGAATGGATGTGTACAGAGCAAAGGAAAGGACCTTAAAGCCCATCCAGTGCCACCCCCTGCCATGGGCAGGGACACCTTCCACTACACCAGGTTGCTCCAAGTCCCATCCAGCCTGGCCTTGGGCACCACAAAGCATTGGGGCATCCTTCCTCACAGCAATTTTAGATGTCCATTTTTATAGGCAGACACATGGGATTGATGCTCTGCTCAGCAGCAGTACCTCCTCTCTAAAGGGATTTTGAAAATTCAAGGAATTTCAAATACCCCATTACAAAGCAGGTATTTGCCAGTGAGGATTGCTGACTGCCAGAGACTGCTGATGAACGGCTCCTGGGCAGCAAGGTGCCCAACTGCACCTTCAGGGTCCACAGAAGACAATTTAGTAATGCACACAAACACATGAAGTGTCCAGACAATAAAAATCAGTGCAATTTTACAGAAAAGATCAGGCTGCAGGTGAAAAGAAAAAAATAAAAAACAAAACCAAGGCAAAATATAAATAAATTTAACAAAAATACCTGAAACTTCTCTTGCAAGCCCTTCCAGAGCAAGGGATATTATTAAGTTATGCAGAAGGACAAGCTCTTTATCACTGGCAGCTGGAAGGGCATGATAATGGAAGGAAAAAGTCTCTATTTTGTACCGTTACAGTTACAATAATTCACACAGCCTGGCTTTCTACAACTGCCCAAATTCCCCCTGAAAGAAACTCCTCAGTGTATTTCTTTGCTTATAAAGATTCCTAGCAAAATAAATATCCTTAGTTAAGTGCTGATCGACCCTTCCAGTCAAATGCTATTTTCTTTCTGCTTAGCTCATTTAAATTCATTTTACTAATTTTTAGATTCATTTAATTTCCATATTTAGATTGGATAGAATTTGCCATTGCTTTTATTTTGAATACAGGCAAGCTTCTACCAAAAAAACAAAAAAAACCCACCACAAAACAAAACAAAAACAAACAAACAAACAAACAAACAAACAAAAAAACCCCTAAACTAGCAAGCTTCCTAGGAAAAAAAAAAACCCCACAGCAATTGTTCAGTTACTCATGAAAGTTTATCAAGCCAACGTGCCAGTTCTTTACTCAGCAGAGATCCTAAATTCCAAACACAAGTTTTGACATGATGAACCCCTGCCTACTCCAACCACAGGAGGGTGAACTGAAGGAGCTGTGGTTATGGAAATACAAACTGATCTCAATATCAAAAAATGAAGCCTGATCACAGTTCCACAATATTTATGATAACCTGCTTTTCTCCTCCATAAATTTAGCTATTTTCCTCTCCAGGATACAAATGTTACATGCCTTAGTATTCAAAAAATCAAGACTCTAATCAAAAATACTGAAAAATGTAAGTGTGAGGGGGGGGAAAATGATTTGAATCTGTAATGCAATAACACCCAAACAACTCCACTGTATTTGGCTCTCGTGGTACTAAGTGCCATAACAAATACATATATTGTATTATAATACAATTAAGCTTAAAATTATTTAGCTTAAAAAAAAACTTACAACAGACATGAAAGATGGGAGACCAAGTACCACAGGGATGTAAAACAGAGTAGGATGAAATGCAAGTCTTTGAAATTAACTTTTGCAAAAAAGAACAGCTGGTAATTTTGCTCTTACAGTCATTTTACTGGAGCTTCTTCCTTCCTTCAATCCCTTTTTTTTTCCTCAGAAGTTAAGCTATGGCTGCACTGCTTACCAACCTGAGTTTTAACAGGCATAACTTTTGACTGACTCAAGTTATGCTGTCACAAACCTCTGCTATTCGTGTAGTTACATCAACAAAAGCACAACTGTGGCTGTGGAGTTCACTCCCCAATGGGGTTTTTTACCCCAGCAGTGAGGAGCACTGGTGTAACCATGTCACACCAGGTGTGTGTCCTCTTGGCAAGTCCTTACTGCTTAGAAGAACACTTAGGGGAAGACAGGCCATAAAAGCCTGGTTGTGTCCTGCCAGTCTCCCACGCCACGTGGGATTAAGAGGCTGGACCATGAGCATTTATTTCACATTTACAGCCCTTGGTTATAGTCAACAAACGAGCGCAAAAGCAAACCCCTGTGTGACACCCAGAACCCAGCAGTGAAGGAGACAGAAGAGATTTCCCCCACACTCCAATCTGAACACCAAGATGTGTCACCACGCAGGAGCCTGGGTGCTATAAAACCCCCTTTCACCACACTTCATTCCCACACGACTCTGAAATGGACGACGGCAATCAAGATTATGTTAAATTATTAATTAAATGCAAACTCAGGTGTTTCTTCAATTTTTTAATCTACAGGAAAGCTTTCAGAATGAGCCCATTAAAAATATCAACAGTCCTCATTAGTGTATGAGCATACCAAAAATAATTAAGTAACTGAACTAAACCAGGATGCACATATTTGCTCCCAGAAGATTTTTTTAACTGCTGGACTACCTAATTTAGAATAATCAATGGCTAATCACTCTGGAAGCACCAAGCCAGCTTCTGACAGTCACTTCCATTAGTGCAGGCACAGTATTTCTTAAACTAACTGAAAAATGGGAAGGAGAAAAAAGAGGAAACTGAAATTTCAGGACAACCCATCTTCCTCTATGAGCAAATTTAATTAAATGTTTGAAAAATCATGTCCTAAAATTTTGAAGGGCGTTATAACCAAAAAGTCCAGAACATTAAAGTCTGAGCCTCTTGAGCTTTTATTTCATAAAATAAATGCTCATTCATTTAATGAATTCTAGTTTTCAGTCAAATAGAGCTGAATGCAAAAGTGAAAATTTATTACCAGACCATAAAAAAATGTATTCATTGACGACTTTCTAACACAAAAATGCCTAGAAACTAAAAAGCCAAAGATATGAACACATATATATATATTCCACAGATGTAGTATTAGCCTTCTAGCTCAGAAAATCTAGTCCAAATCCACATTTAGTGACACGTGGCAATTAAAACTGATCAGCAGGGACTGGCATTTCTCACATGAAAATAAAACCATTCAAAAGGAAAACAGGAATATAATTAATGCTTCTATTCATCACCACGATAACATTGCTGTTTGTTCCCTAACAGCTGAAATACATCTCCAGGAACACCAGACAATACTGTGTATTCAGGTATATTTTAATGTATGCAAATACATGGGTAAAATATTTGATCTACATCGATATTAATTCTCAGCCTCTTGCACAAGTTTAAAATTTAAAACCCTTTCAGTCCTGCTCAACACATCTAGCCAGTAACAAAATTGACTGTAATCCTTGAGGGGATTCTGCCCGTCAGGAAAAACTAATCAAGGCGGGTGACAAAGAAAAGTTACTCATAAACAGCAGTAATCTAGGGGGATAAAAAAGTTTATCAAACAGAATTACAAGCTGAGAGTTTATGAAAGTTCATTCCCTCCGTCCTTGGGATACACTTCCTTCAGCCACTTTGAAAAACGCACACGAATTACTGAAAGCCGGACTTAGTTTGAGATAATGAACTCAGTACTTTACTTGCAATAAAAAATGATTCACTGAAACATTACAGCCTCCCATAGCTGACAGAAACCACTCCAACTCCAACTCCCTTTCCGTACACAGCGGCAGAATCAGCTGTCAGCACAAGTTATTCACTACACACACATTCACCATCCGTTCAAAGACACTGAGGGGTTTAATGGTTGTCCCCAAAGAGACCCCACGGCACTCCCGGCCCCTCCGCACGGCTGTCCCCGCGGGTCTGACCGGCCTCCGGGAGCCCCCGGTTCCCCCCGGCGGCGGGCACCGACACCGGCAAGGCAAGGACGAACCGGGCGGTGCTCGCAGAGCCGGCGGAACAGCTTTGCGGGCACCGCCGCCCTCTCAGCCCCTCACCGACCACCCCTCAGCCCCTCTCAGCTCCCGGCGCCCCCTAAACCCCTCACCGCCCGCCCCGGCGCCCCCACGCACCTGTTCGCCCCCCGGGGAGGCTCGGGCCCGTCGCCGTCCGCTCCCCACCGTCCCCACGGAGAAGCAGGCGACGGCGGCGGCGGGCGGCGGGCGCAGCAGGGCCAGGGCGAGCAGCAGCCGCCGCTTACGGGAGGCGGCAGCCACCAGGCCCCGCGGTGCCCCCAGCACCGCCATCTTGCGAGGGCTGGGGCGCGGGGGATTGTGGGACGGCGGCGGACCCGCGGGAGGGGCGGGGCGAGGCGAGGCGGGTCTGCCGCCCTGAGGGGAAGGTGCCATGGCGGGAATCTCAGTTCAGCTGCCCTCATAGCCACCATGGCGGGACCCCGAGAGGGCTGCCTTCAGACCCATCGTGGCCGACAGAGGGGCTGCTTTGAGCTCCCCCTGGCATTCCGTGAGAGGGGCTGCCCTCCACCGTGGTGGTCCGAGATGGGCAGCCTTGAGCACTGCTCTGATATGGACTGCCCTCAGCCCCACCATGGCATCCTGGGGACAGCTAGCTGCCCTCATTCCCCATGGTGCCACGAAACGGGTTGTCCTCAAGCATGGTGCCCTTGGCGGGCAGCCCGCAGTGCTACCACCATGGCACCCAAAGAGGGGCAGCCCTCAGCCCCACCATGGCACCCAAAGAGGGGCAGCCCACAGCCCTACCATGGCACCCAAAGAGGGGCAGCCCTTAGCCCCACCATGGCACCCAAAGAGGGGCAGCCCACAGCCCTACCATGGCACCCAAAGAGGGGCAGCCCTTAGCCCCACCATGGCACCCAAAGAGGGGCAGCCCTTAGCCCCACCATGGCACCCAAAGAGGGGCAGCCCTCAGCCCTACCATGGCACCCAAAGAGGGGCAGCCCTTAGCCCCACCATGGCACCCAAAGAGGGGCAGCCCTTAGCCCTACCATGGTGCCCAGAGAAGGACAGCCCTCAACCCTACCATGGTGCCCAGAGAGGGGCTGCCCTCAGCCCCACCATGGCATTCTGAGCACTCCCATGCTTTGTCTGCATGCAGCTGCACACCAACATCGCTGCAGACAGAAAGAGGTGCTCGAGCTGGCATCCAGTCCCTCTGGATTTTGGGTCCCCCACTGAGCAGCTGCACTTTCCTTGCCTGGGGTGCGGACAAGCCCTGGCCTGCAGCACCATGAGGGAGCACGGGCCGGAGGGGAAGATGTGGATGGCACGTGGGAAGGTACATCTGCGCACAGACCTTATCCTGTATTCCCCACCCTTCCCAGGGTTAAGTTCTGAGCTACCTCAGAGGCTTCCTCCAGCCCACACAGCTCAGCTGTAGTTCCTCTGAGCCAGAATAATGCAGCAATAGTATGGTTCCTAATTAAACACCCACTTAGGAAGATAGAGCTATGCCATGGATTACATTTCCAATGCCCTATATACTCCCATGTGATCGGCACGCAGAGCTGTCAGAAGGCTGTAACTGTGTGGCATTTCTAATCACACAAAGATTTCTTCAAAGCTACCAGAGCTTGACTGCTGATGCTCTTGCCTTGAGGGAGAGTTGTAAGCTCATTTGCAGGGGAGAAAGACAGACAGACAGACAGAAAGGAGGAGGACAATTGGCTTAAAGTCGATTTTTAATGAGGCAGGATTTCTCTAGCCTGTGCTTTGATAGGCAACTTTGCTCCTGACCAGGATCCATTTCAAACGACAGAGGTGACATTTCTCTGGCACTAATCTAATTCTTCATCATAATTGTATTTGGCAGAGCTGGGTCTGAACAGTGCCGCCTCGTGGCATCGTTCAGAGGGATAAACAGGAATTCCGGGCTTCTGGCTTCCATACATCCTCCTCCTTCCTTACGCTTTTCTCAGCATGGAAGTTTGACCAGGCAAAATGGGCAAATCACAACTCTGTCTGGGACAGCCTGGACAGACAGGCTGGCCACCATGGCAGCACCTTTGGAGTGATTTCAAATGTTTCTGCAATTTTTCCACCTGCACTGCTGAGATGCCTTTGTGCACAGTGTTTGTGTGAAGCTTTATGGGTCGATCCAATATGCAGCACAGGCTCTCAGCCCTGTGAAATGTATCCAGTGTTTTGACCATGTCAAGCTCTTTGGACACAAGCTCTTTAGCACTGTTCCATGCTACACGGAACATGCTGCATGTGGATAACAGAACCCTGTGCTGTGGTATCACAGGAGCTCACAGCTCTAATGCCTTTCACGGAGACTCACAAATCACTCAGCAAACGTTTATTGTCAAACCTCACAACTCTTGCCATTGTTAGACAATACACCATTTTATTTTTTCTACACTTTTCAGGCTAATAAGGTACTTAATATGTTTGATACGAGTATTATCCCTGCAAATTTTCCTTCAGCTGCTCTTCCTTACTTGAAAACTTTCCCATGCTATTGGCTTTATTTCCTCCTGCTAATATTTCCGTCTTGTTTCCAGTTCTGATCTTCTCTTTCTCCTTCTGATACCACTTTATTTATGTGGTCCCAGATTACTGACACCTGAACAAGGCACTGTGTAAACCCTGAGAGACACCCAGGGTGAAAAGAGCTCACATTCCTGTAGTAGTTATAACCTCTATCCCAGAGTGACTGAACTAGGAGAACAGAGCTCATGATAGAGACACAGAAAGCCAACAGAGGAGTTTTATGAACTTACACTGTTTAAAGTAGCTTGCCACAAAATAAATATCTGTTTCTCTGCAGATTTAGCTGTGGCAGCAGAGATCTCCTTGGAGACAGACAAATCAATGCCTGCTCTGGAGCTGGCACTCTGGAAAGATGACAGAAGCAGCTCAGTTGAAGAAACAGAAGCTCTGGGAATGGAAATAACTCACCACAAAGGAGATTTGTGAATAGAATCCTAAAAAATACCTTATCTGGCCTTTTTCCAGGAGCTGTGTAGACAACAAACCAGGGCTTGAGAACAAGGTCAGTGTACTGAATGAGAACATGTTTTTTGGTTAGAAAAGTTTACAGAAGCAGCTCAGCAACAGAAATACAACACCCATCTTGTGGAGGTGAAATAACATCTTATTTAGAGTTGCTTAAAGTTCTGAACTTCTTTCTCATTAAAGGTGCTTAATATGATTCTAGCACTGTAATGAATTTCACTTCTACCAACAACTACTTATTATTCCAGGTGTAAAAAAACAAAGTACAATTTAATAAAGTCTATTCATAGAAGTAAGATGTATAATTAATAACATTCCTATAAAATAGGAAGAATCAACACTGAATTCCAGATAATCAGTATGCCAAAGGGAGACTGAAACCTCTATTCTGCATGATAACATTGATAGTTCCAGCTATAGTAGGCATCATCTTAAAAGAAAGTTCCCCCAGAGCTGTGGGAATAAAAACTAAGTCAGGAGTCAGGCTAGAGGAAGAAGTGTTAATATTCAAACATAATTTCGAATCACTAGTATTGGAAGGGTATGAACACAAGGAGGGGAATGCTTCGAGAAAGTGTATGAAGCAAGAGAGAAAATTAATGAGAAGAAAGTAGTGCAAAGAAAATAAAAATAGGAAAACAGGACAAGGATGGGGGCAGATAGAAGCCCTTGTTCAGAGGTGTAAAATAATTTTGGCAAGCACAGTGTGTGCTGAAAGGCACAGTGCTCTTTTGGAAATAGCAACTGTTGCACTTATTTCTAGAAAAATATAAACTATTAATTCTCAAACCTTGCATTTAAGAGCTGAGCAGCTGCACACACTTTGGAAGTTCAGTGTGAATTATATCTCACAGTTAAATAAATAAGTAACATAGCAGAGCTGTGTTTTAGAGTGTGTTTGATTGTGTTACAAAAATGACATGTCCAGTTGTTTTTACTGAAAGGTGGTCAGGCATTGGGAGGGCTCACCCAGGGTAGTGGTGGAGTTACCATCCCTGGAGATGTCCAGGAAACAACTGGATGTGGCACATCAGGCCAGCACAGAGCAGAGGCATCCAGCCTTGCCTGGGTCATGGATTTACCAGCTGTGAGGAA
>VXAC01001171.1:37019-53345 GCA_013399225.1 Rhipidura dahli | reverse complement strand
TTGGGATAAAGGCTGGAGGGGCGGGAGCCAGGGAATGGCTTCCCAGTGGGAAAGGGGAGCTCGGGGTGGGATCTTGGGAAGGAATTCCCAGCTGGGAGGGTGGGGAGGGGCTGGGCTGGAATTTCCAGAGAATCCCTGGATCCCTGGGAGTGTCCTAGTCCAGTCTGGAGCCCCCTGGGATCGTGGGAAGTGTCAGGATTGGATTGGGATCAGCTTCCTGATCCTTTCCCACCCATCCCTAGGCAGTTTCTGGGAACAGCCTCATTTTTTTTCCGTAATGGATCCCAGAGGAAAGGCTGGAATTGTTTTCCTTTTCCCGGGCTGGCTGGGAACCATTCCTGGCAGCTCCCAACTTCCCTCCTCACTTCATTGCCTTGGCCAGGAGATGGAAAACTCCAGGAATTCCGGAGCCAGGAGCCAAATTCCCAGTCTGGGATGGTTCTGAATTAATTTTTTCTTTCTCCAGAAGTCGGGAAGAAAAACCCAAAATCCATTAAAAATCCATTTTAAATCCGCAGGGAATGATCCATTCCCCTCCCCACCCCCACCAGCCCGGCACGGAATTTTCTCCTTCTTCATTTTCTTTCCCATTCCGTTGTTTCCAACGGGAATTTCTCCTCATTCCAGCCCACGCCTCCTAATTGCCCTTCCGAGGGATGATCCCACTCATCCCACTTTGTCACATCCTTGATTTTTCCTGCCTTGAAAGGAAAAAAGGATTTTTTTAAAAAAAAATCTCTCAAATCCAGCTGGGAAAGGAGATTTTTTAACCCCAAAAGTTGGAAAATCCCAAAATTCCAAGGTCGATCCTCATTTTTCCTCCTCATTTCCTGGGTATTTTTTTTTTGGACAAACAGCTTAGGGGGGGAATTGGGAAAAATGGGATTAAAATTTGGATTTTGGCCAAAAAAATAAAGGGAAGAAAAATCAATCCAAGCCCTTCCCCCAGCGTTCCGTTCCCAGCTGGGATTGAGTCACCCTCCGGCTGTCACGTGCGGAATGCACAGAATCCCCGTGGAATTGCTCTTGTTTTCCCAAATCCTGGATTTTTCCAGCCTTCCAGCATCCCTTTGTTTGGAGCAGGGAGGGGGGTGGAGGGAACACCTTCTCTCCCACATAAACATGGAAAAAAGGAGGAATTCTGTCCCAAATTTCCCCGTTTCCCATTATTTTTTTCCCTCTGGTGTTTTTATCTCCAATCCATTGTTTTGGAATCCGAAGGAACAGATCATTTCTCCATGGAAGCGGAGTGGAGGTGGAAAAGTGCTTTTCCCTGTGCTTTGATCCGGCTTTCCGAAAGAAACCTTTCTTAGGAGAGGGAATTTTTTTTTTTCCAGGTTTTTTTCCCCCTTTCTTTGTCCAAATCGGAGCTTTCAGAGGAATTCTGGGATGAATTCCGAGGGATTTGATTCCATTTAGAATCCAGGGAAAGATTTTTAGGGGGGAAAAGGTTTGAAAGCTCCGAAGCGGAATTTGCTGCAGCCTGGAGAGAGTTGGGAATGGCCCCACGGAAAAGGGAGAGGAATTTGCTTGGAGTTGGTTCATCCGAGGAAGTTTCCATCCGAGATTGGAAATGGGATCTTGGGAAGGAATTCCCAGCTGGGAGGGGCTGGGCTGAAATTCCCAGGGAAGCCGTGGCTGCCCCTGGATCCCTGGGAGTGGCCAAGGAAAGGCTGGAGCAGCCTGGGATCGTGGGAAGTGTCGGAGTTGGAATGGAATGATCCTTAAATTCCCTTCCCACCCAAACCATTCCAGGATTCCGTGATCCATAAGAAGCTTGGGATGAAGCTTGGACCGAGCCAGGGCCAGGCCCCTCCCTGTTCCCAGGCCCCACCCGGGCTGGGAGATCCAAACCAGGGCTGATCCCAGATTCCCCAGGGATGCCCATTCCCAAAAAAAACCCCACCCTGCCCTGCCTGGAGACAGGAGCAGGCCAGAGGAAAAGCCCCCCAAATCCATGGATCAGCCGCGTCCCAGGGTGAAATTCCCGAGGAAATGGTGGAGCAGGGAACAAAACCCCACCAGGACCTGGCTCCGTCTGCTCCTTCAGCCGCTCCGAGGGTTTGCAGCTCTTCCGGGCTTTTCCCACTTCCCGGCTCTGCTCCAGCTGGTCCGGGATACACCGGGAATTCCGGGTGAATCAGGACCATGGTCAGATCCCTCAAAAGCTGCTCTCCAAGCACCCGGGAACAGGGAAATTCTGGGATCAGCACGGCTAAAACATCCAAGAAGAAGGAAAACATCCAGGAGCCGATGCTCTTCCCGCTTTTGGGATTTTCCGGGCTATTCCGTGGACGCTGACCGTGTCTCCCTGTGTTGCAGACCAGCGTTTCCATAGAGATCCAGTACCAGGCTCTGGATGGGACGGTGGGCACGTGGAACGACAAGGAATTCCTGGAATCGCCCAGCGTGCACTCGGAGGGGGATGGGAGATATTCCCTGGAGACCGACAGCCTCCTGGCCGGCCACCGGCACGGCTCCAACGTCTCTCCCGGGAAATCCAACCAGCAATCCGCGGAGAGGAGCTTCCGGAGGTAACGGGATCTCGGGTGTGGGATCGCGGGGGAATGGGAATGGCTCGGATCGCTGGGAATGGGCAGCGTCACCTCCCGCCCTTGGAGGATCCATGGAACAGCTCCGGGTGGGGGTGGGGGATCCAGGTGGCTTCCAGCAGATCCCGGTGCTCCGGGACAGAGCTGAATTCCCAGGATTGCGGCACGTGGAGGGAAAATGCCATTCCATGCGGATCCAGAGGGGATGGAGGGTCTGGGTGGAGGTCAGGTGGATCCATGGAACAGCTCCGGGTGGGGGTGGGGGATCCAGGTGGCCTCCACAGCTGGAGCTGAGACTTCCAGGACTGGAGCACATGGAAAGGGAAGTGTCATTCCGTGCGGATCCAGAGGGATGGAGGGTCTGGCTCCCCAGATCCAGAGGGAATGGAGGGTCTGGCTCCCCAGATCCAGAGGGAATGGAGGCTTCCCAGATCCTGAGGGATGCAGGCTCTGGCTCTGCGGATCCAGAGGGAATGGAGGCTCTGGCTCCCCAGATCCCGAGGGAATGGAGGGCCAGGATCCCGGCCAGGCCTCACCTCTGGGATTTAGATCCGTGTGGAATCCCAAGTGGCGCTCCCAGTACTGCGGTGCCTGTCGGGATCTCAGTCCCTCCCCGGGATCAGTGAAATCCCACGCCAGGTGATTCCTGCTGGGAATTCCCGAGGAATCCTGGGATGCCAGGTGGGGACACCTCCAGTTCTTCCGAGGGACGTTGTTCCAGTTTTCTATTCCTTGAAGGATCCGTAGCTTCCCTTGGGAGTCTTTGTGAGCTCCTGGGATCTGCTCCTGGCTGGGAACAATCCCAGGGATTGAATCCCAACCTTTCCTGGCACAAAGCTGCTGGAACCAGTTGCAATCCCAGCCCAGGGACTGGGAATGCTGCAGGCCATTCCAGGATTCCGAAGGGAGATACTTTGGATATTGGCCAATATCCGTGGATACTCACGGCTCAATCCATGGACGGTGGTGGAATTCCTAATCCTTGGAAGTGTCCAAGGAATTCTTTGGATGTGGCACTGAGTGCTCTGGGCTGGGGACAAGGTGGGAATCAGGCACAGCTTGGATTCGATGATCCTGGAGGGATTTTCCAACTTCTGGGATTCTGGAATTCTGGGATGTGCAGCCACAAGGGGATTCATGGAATGCCAGGATGGATTTTGATCCAGGGTGGTTTTATCCGTGGGTTTCCACTCTGAGAGCTCTTGAATCCATTGGAAAAGGGAACAGCTGGGAAGAGAGGACCCATCAAAGCCCGGAAGTTTTTGGGAATTCTTAAGGAATGAGGTGGAGGTGGAAGGGAGACTCTGGAAGTGGGAAAGGGAGGCAGAGCTGGGTCCTGGCATCACCCACGGCTCCCTCGGGATCAGCATTCCCGGCCTGCTCCTCCTGGATCACTTCCATGGTGATGGATAACGGAGGGCAATCCTTGTATTCCTAAATCACGGAATTGTGGAATAGCAGAACCGTTTCGGCTGGAAAATCCCTCCGAGTCCAAACATTCCCTGGGCACAGCCAAATCCCTGAATCCACACGGGAGCCCAGCCCGGAGCTGTGAATCCAAACACAGCCCTTGGAATCTGCAGCTTTTCCCATCCCACTTCTCCCCCTCGGGGTTATCCCATTTTGGATCACATTCCGGCTGGGATTAGCACTTCATTGTGGCCAAAAAAAAGGGGAAAAATGGCTTTTCCCCACGGATGGAGACAGAGGGAAAATCCCTCTTAATTGCTCGCATCCCTCCAAGGCAGCTCCTTGACTGTGGGAATTGGGCTGAATCCAGGGAATTTTCCGACAAATTGGAAGCGCAGCTTTGTTTCCAGTCCCGGCAAACAGGGAAGAGGCCGAGCGGGAATTTGCCGACGGATTGAGGAGGCGGATGCTGGGCAGGGAGCCGGGAATTCCCTGGCTGGAATTCCATGGCGGGGGTTGGGGGAGTCTGGGATGGGAAATCCGAGTCTGTCCTGTGCCGCGGGAATTCGGGATGCAGGGATGCTCCATCCCTCCCGGAAGTGTCCAAAGCCAGGTTGGAACAGCCTGGGAAAGCGGGAGGTGTGGGACTGGATGGGATTTAAGGTCCCTTCCCAGCCAAACCAGTCTGGGATTTGCGGATTCCAGGGAATTGGAGGATGCTGCTGGGATGGGTTTTCCAGTTTTTCATCAGGTGAATCCCGTGGGATGCAGCTCCGTGGCATTAAAGCAAAAAAATTAAGGAGCCAGGGAATGCTGGGAGCCGCTTCCCAAGCCTAAAGGGGCTCCAGGACAGCTGGGATTTGGGATAAAGGCTGGAGGGGCAGGAGCCAGGGAATGGCTTCCCAGTGGGAAAGGGGAGCTTGGGGTGGGATCTGAGGAAGGAATTCCCGGCTGGGAGGGTGGGGAGGGGCTGGTCTGGAATTCCCAGGGAATCCCTGGCTGCTCCATTTTAGGAGGAGTTGTGGGATTTGCTGAGCCATGTCCTGGGTGGGGGATCCAGGTTGGATTTTGGGAACAATTCCTGCCTGGAAAGGTTTTCCCAGCTCCAGCACAGGGATGGAGCCTCCATCCCTGGAGGGACCGAAATCCCTGCGGATGTGGGGAATGGCGGAGCTGGGAACGGTTGGACTCCACGGGCTCCGAGGGCTTTTCCAACCCGACGGACTCGGCGATTCCACAATTTTGGGAATCGCGAGTCCCAGGAAGGGCGGGGCTGATGCCGGGGCTGTTCCCACCAGGATGGAGGAGGAAGAGCTCTGCTTCCACAGCGAGGATGAGCTCCTGGGAGAGGGGGATTCCCTGAGCCAGGAATCCCTGGACACGAGGTAGGGATTGGCTCCACAGCGCTTTTCCCAATGGGATCTCCCATGGGAATCATCCCAGAATTCCCATTCCTGGGCTGCTGGTGGGGAGAAGAAGCGATGGGACAGCCGGGAAAGCAGCCTTGGAATGGGATTCCGGGTGGAGATCGGGATACCGGCTGGGACAATTCCACTGGTATGGAAAGCCCCCAGATCCCAGATCCCGGGATCAGCCATTCCCATGGGAATGAGCTCCCCGTGTGTGCATGGAGGTTTGTTTGCTGTGGCTTTTCTTGGAGTGCCGAAAAGAGTTTGGGAAGGAGCCGGAAAAAAAACGGGGAATTCAGGGAAAACCCAAGGATCATCCCAGGAAGAGCTCAGCTCATAGGAAGGAGAATTTTTTGGGGGAGGCTCCGGAATTTCTGTTGGATACAGGATGGCAGGAAGGACATGGAGGGGATTAAACATCGGATCCCATCCCATCCCATCTCATCCCACCCCTTTTCCCTGGATTCCTTTGGATTATCGGGCAGAAAACCAGACCTGGACCCGGATTATCCATCCCAGGATTCCCTGGATCAATCCTGGCTGGGAGGGGGCAGGAATTGCCCCAGCCCTTTCTCCTGGAATTCAGGGATGAGGGAGGATGTGGAGATAAAAGTTGGGAGAGGGAGATTCCCGCACTGAAGCCGTTGGAATGGGATTTTTAGGGATAATGGGAATAGAGGCATCCCATAAAAGCCGCAGGAAGGGGATGATGCAGGGAATCCTGGAAATACAGGAAGTTCCCTGGGATGGGAAAGGTTTACCCCCCCCCCCATCCCAAACAATTCCCAGATCTCGGCGCCTCTGGGATGTTAACGGGGTTTTATCCCTGTTTTCACTGAGATTCCCTGGAGGATTTTCCTGCAGGAAATTCATGGCTCGGGTTGTAGCAATTCCCGGCCGGAGTTCACCGGGAAGCAAAAACAAAAAGCGGGAAAAACAAAAAAAAGAAAGGAAAGGAAGGAAAGAAAGGAAAGAAAGGAAAGAAAGGAAAGAAAGGAAAGAAAGGAAAAAGGTTCCACATTCCAGCTTTTGGGAAGGATCCCGGGGCACTTGGATGGGAACCATCCTTCAGAATCCAAGGAAAAGGCTTTTGGTTAAAATTCCTTTGGGAACAAAAACGTCTTGGCTCCTTTGGAAGGCCCTTCCTGCTCCATCTCTTAACAGATCCCAGACCTTGGAAAATTTGGGATGGGAATAATGAAAATAGGAATTCTGGTGTTTCCAGAGCTGCAATTCCAACTGGGAATTCGGCTCCTGTTGGACCCTGTCCTGGCCCTTCCTCATCCTCATTCCCAATCCCATTCCCCATCCCACACCCCAGGATGTCCTTCCTCCTGCCCAGGGATCCATCTGGATTCCCTGTTTTCCACACGGATGGAAGGTTGGTGGGAAGGGGTCAGGAATGGGTGGAGGGCCAGGGATGGGAAGGAAAAGGGAAGTGGGATACACAGGAAAAAATGGGATAAGCAAGGAATGGAGCTCCCTGTCCCTGGAATCGTGGGCCAGGCCAATCCACAACCCTGGAGCCAGGGAACTGGGAACCTATGGAATGTTCTGGGTGGGAAGGGACCTTAAATCCCATCCCTTTCCGATCCCGACACCTTCCGCTATCCCAGGCTGCTCCAAGCCCTGTCCAACCCGGCCTTGGGCACTTCCAGGGATCCACAGCTGCTCTGGGAATTCCAGCCCAGCCCCTCCCCACCCTCCCAGGGAACAATTCCTTCCCAAAATTCCATCTAAATCCAGCTTTTCCCCCTTTTCCTGGCATTCCAGGCCCCGCTGAAATCTCTTCCCAAACACCGGGACCTGATTTAATTCCCATCTTTCCCAATGACTTTTCCCACAATCTCAGACATTTCCTTCCCAGCTCTGCTTTTCTCCCACCCCATTCCCAACTTTGAGCTCCTTTTACTCCTGGAGAATTCCCTGGGATTCAGGCACAGACATCCCACAGATCTCGGATTTTGGCGGCTCTGGAAGCTCTGGATCCGTCTCCAGCAGATCCAGGACAGCCTTGTCCCATTCCCATGGAGCAGAGCATCCACATCAAGGATTTTGGGAATTGCCCTGTGGAGCTGCCGATTCCAAGGGAAGCAGATCCATCTTTTGTTGGCCGGTGCCGGATCCGGGCTGATTCCGTGCTCTGGCACCGGGAATTTCCATCTTCATTCCCTCTTTTCCAGGATGTCTCTGGGAATGTGCAGATCCACATAGACACCTCTGCTTGGGAATTTCCCAAAATTTGGGAATTTCCATGCAAACAACACCCCCCAAGGAAGCGACTCCATAGCTTTCCAAGCGTTGGGAAGGGTTTTCCATCACTGGGATGATGGCAGGGCTTTCCAAGGTTTCCAAGGGCTGGGAATTCCCCTTTCCTCCTTCCAGGAATTCCAGCACAGGGTAGAGCACCCGCCCCTTCCCACTTTTCCAGTGGGATCTGTCCAAATCCATCCCCAACAGAAGGAAGGAGCGGGAAAAGGAGGTCAGGGAGGAGGGAACCACTTGGAAAAGGTGGAATATTGGCCAAATATCCCTCAAAATCCAGGCTGGGACAGAGCTGGATCCCGTGGACACAACTGGAAGTGTCCTGGGGGGGGATCCCGGGATTCCAGCCGTGCATGGAGTGCTTTGCTGTGCCGTGAGCATTCCCAAGTTTTTCCCAAGGTTTACAAAACAATGGGAGAGCCCTTCCTCCCCCACCTCACAGCCGGAATTTTTCCTCTCTCCCCGTGAATTCCCAAGCCTTGGAGACGAAGCGGAAGAAGATCAGCATTCCAGGTAAATTCCCAGCGTTCCAGCAGATTCCCCCTCTCCAGGGCTGATCCACCTCCCAGGTCCTGCTTTCCAGGGAAAATTCCTTAAATCCGGGAACAGACATCAGAACCTGGATCTGCTAAATCCCATTTTTGTGTTTCCCTGGCTCATCCCACCCAGAATCCAGGGATGAAGGAGCCAGGAATGGGAGGTGGGATCTTCCCATGGGCTGGGTCCCTGGAATGGCTTCGGCTCCTTGATCCGTCAGGAGCTTTGACCAAACTCATCCATGAAAAAAATCATGGGAAAAGATCCAGAAAAGGGGAAAAAAAGAGCTAAAAAATCCCAGGAAATGGGAAACCGTTGGAAGCGGGACGGGATCCTTCCAAAAGCTGTGAGGAAAACAGCAAAGAACGGGAAAAATTCCATATCGGGAAGGAATTCCTGGCTGGGCGGGTGGAGAGGGATGGGGCTGGAATTCCCAGAGAAGCTCTGGCTGCCCCTGGATCCCTGGAAGCGTCCAAGGAGAACTGGTGTGGTGGGAGGTGTCCCTGCCCTTGGAATGGGATGGGATTTTAGGTCCCTTCCCACCCAGAATATCCCAGGATTCTACAATTCTGGGATTTATTTACTGATACAGAGAGATTCCCAGGGAAAGCCAGGAGGTACAGGCACTTCCAGAGGCAGTTCAGGAATTGCCCAAACCTGGCTGAGCCCATCTCCCAACCCTCTGGAAGCTGAGATCCCGGGAAGCGCCATCCGATAGGAGCAGGCCTTGAAATATTCATGGCGAGGCCGGAGCTGGGAGCCGAAAGGAATCTGCTCCTGGTGAATTATTGATTGGAAGCGTTTCTTCCGTGTCCCGGCGGATCCGAGCCTTGTCCAACTGCCTGTCGCTAATTATCCCTCCGGCACCTGCTCCAAAGTTGGGATCTGTGCCAGGCACGGGAGAACTCGGGATGAAAATCCCCACAGGCTGCCCGGGCCATTCCCATTCCCATTCCCATTCCCATTCCCATTCCCATTCCCATTCCCATTCTCACTCCCGTTCCCACTCCCACTCCCGTTCCCGTTCTCATTCCCATGCGGATGTGGCACATGGGGACGTGGATCGCTGCTGGGAATGGTTGGGAATTTGGGATAATTCATCCACATCCAAGTGGTTAAGGAAGGTCCGAAATTCCCAAATCCGTGTGGCATCTGGACACAGATCTTTGGGATGTCACACTCCGGATCCAGGATGAACAGGAAGTGTTGGGATCCTTTCCATCCTGGGAAAAACAGTCCCAGTCAAGGTTTTCCATCTTTTTTTTCCGACCCCTCCATTGAATTCGATTAAATGATGTTAATCAATTAAGGCGCTGGGAAATTACTTGGAAAAAAAAAGGATCCTGTGGGAAATCAGGAAAAGGTGCAATCCAGTGGAGGAGGTGCTGCTGTGAATCCCAAGGAAGATCCTCCAGCACCTGGAGATTTTTCTGGGATGCTGGGAATGTAAATTGCCCCCGGCCTGTCCTGGTGGAGATGCTCCACATGGAGCAGGAGCGACGGATAATTCTGGAAGCGCTGGGAACAGCTCCTGTTCCTCGTGCCGGAAGTGCAGATCCGCCCTCCAGCCAGGTTTTTTTTCGGGAATAGGGGGATGGGAACACCCCGGGCCGGATGAGCAGACGGAATTCCCTCCCTGGAGCACCCGGAGCTTGGACCTGGCCCCATCCTCCTGGGAAGGGGCGTTCCTGCTCCCTCAGGAATTCTGATCCTGGGATTTGATTGGATTTTTTTCTCTTTCTCTCCGGTGCCTTTTCCAGGATTAAGTTTAACGATGGATACAAGGCGGTGGCCAGGTACCGACACATCCCGCTGGGAGGGATCCCGGATTTCGGAGGGATCCGGGATTTTGGGGGAATCCCGGTTTCTGGGGGTCGCTCCCATCCCAAGGGCTCACATCCTACAAAGAGGTGCTGGTCCTGGAATAAATCCGGGATTTGGGATATGGGCCAAGCTCATCCTGTGCTCCCTCTCTGCCATATCCCACATTATGTGGGAATACTGGGAATTACAGCGCCAGGACACAGGGAATGGCTCCCCATTGCCAGAGGGCAGGGATGGATGGGATATTGGGAAGGAATTGTTCCCTGGGAGTGTGGGGAGGGGCTGGGATGGAATTCCTGGAGCAGCTGTGGCAGCCCCTGGATCCCTGGAAATGTCCAAGGCCAGGTTGGAGCAGCCTGGGATAGTGGAAGGTGGCAGGAATGGGATGGGATGGGATCGAAGTCCCTCCCAAAGCATTCCTGGGATTTGAGGATCCCGCGCCCTGCTCCCATGGGCTGGGGGGGGCTGCATTCCGTTGGGAATGTTCGTTAATTCCTCACATTCCGCCTCCTCCCAACAGCGAAGACCCGGAAGATCCCAGGTATGGGATGTGGTGTCCCTGCTTCCCGTTGGGAATGGTTTGTGCATGGATGCGAGCGGTCCCTGCATGGTGTTTGGATCCGGGGAAAGGGCCTTTCCTGGGATCACTGTTCCTTGGGATTCCCTCTGTGCTTCCTAATCCCAGCAAGGACAAGGGGCTCCGAGGCTCATGTTTGTATTCCCAGTTATCCATGGATCCCTCTATCCATGGATCCCTCTATCCATCCATCCCTCCATCCATCCCTCCCTCATTCCCGCCCCCCCAGTGCTGTTCCCACCTCTGTTCCCTGTTCCCTGGATGCTGGGGGATCCTTGGGAATCCCCGTTGCCGGGAGCTCTCCCTTGGGAACACTCCTGGAGTGGCTTTGTTGGATTGCTCCCTGCACGTGGATGAGTTTGGGATGAGAAGGTGGATCAGGATCCATCCCTGGATCACAGCTCATGGAATTGCTCCTTTGGATTGCAGATCCAAGGCCAAAGGGAAGGAGAAAAAACACCTGGTGTTGCCGTTCAGGTATCCCGATTCCCTGATCCCTGATTCCCTGATCCCCGATTCCCTGATCCCCGATTCCCTGATTCCTGACGATTCCCAGGATCACCCCCTGGCCCTTGGCAGCAGAATCCCCTGGGAACAGCAGCAGGGCAGGACCAGGAGTCTGTTTTCCCAAGGAAAATGCTCCAAACTGAGTGGTTTGAGGGAAAAAAATGGGAATTCTCCATCCACACCCATTCCAGGCTGGAATGGCCCCATTCCAGGCTGGGGCTGTCCGTGGTCACCTTTGGCAGGGAGGGTTGGACTGGAAGAGCCCAGGGGGAAGGAAGGGATGGGGAAAAGAGGAATTTGGCACTGGCTGCTCCACCAGGCCCTTGGAAAAGGATCCCGGATCCCTCGGGAAGCGTGGTCACCCACCCGGACACCTTGATCCGAGTGCTGGGAATGGAGCGGATGCAGGGATAGGGAGAGGAAAGAGATGCAGGAAACGCTCGGAGCAGGAGGAGGGAAATGGAGGGAAAGGAGGGGCAGGCTTGGAATGCGCCGTGTTCCCACATCCCTCATCCAGGGGGAGGGAAAGGACTCGGGATCCGCACTTCCCTGGCCCCTCTTCCCAGGATGGATCCCAGGAACTGGGCATTCCGGACCCTCTGCCCACCCAGGGATGAACCCTCTGGGATGGGACATTCCTGAGTCTCTTCCCACTCCAGGGATGGATCCCATCCTGACTCCAGTGGACATTTCAGCCCCTCTTCCCACCCCAGGGATGGATCCCATCCCAATTCCAGAGGACATTCCAGCCCCTCTGTCCACCAGGGATGAATCCCATGCCGATTCCAGGGGACATTCCAGCCCCTCTTCCCACTCCAGGGATGGATCCCACCCCGATTCCAGGGGACATTCCAGCCCCTCTTCCCGCTCAGAGCCATTTGGATCAGGAAGAGATGAGGGAAGGATCTCAGCCAGTGAGACCCGAGGGATGTGATCCCACTGGGATCCTGCCCTGAATCCCAGCCAATCCATCTCCGGTGTGTCCAGCAGCACCCGGACCAGATCCCTGAGCTCCAGGAGGAGGCGTGGAACGATTCCATCCCTCTCCTGGCAGCTTTTCCAACGCCCAGCTGGGCTTTGGAACTCCAGGGAGGAGCTCAGCTGGCACGGGAATAATTTTTCCCACTTTGCTCCCCCAGCAGGATCGGAAGCAGGAATGCTTGGATCGGGCTCCAAGCAGATCCCTGCCCGTGCTGCTCTTCCCAGTTTCCCACCCGTGTCCCATTTTTTGCTGGAGCTCTCATGGAATTGCCCTCTCCCAAAACCCATCCAGCAGCCCTTCACATTTTTTTCCTGGATGGAATTTTTTTCCGCTTGGAGCACAAGGAGCTGGAATTTTCAGGCTCTGAAATCCGTCCCCTTATCCCTCGTCCCCATCCCGGCGGAGGAGCCGCTGTAATTAACTCCAACTTCCTTAATTACCTCCCCGAGCTGCTTAATTGCTTTCTCCTCCTTAATTGCCGCAGGACAATGAGGGCGATTCACGGGGGAGAGGGAGAGAGGGAGGGAAACGGAGGGAAAACAGGGAGAGAAGGAGCGGGGAGGAAAACAGGGAAGCAGGACCCGGGAAGGAAAACAGGGGAAAAAACGGGGAGAAAAACAGGGAGGGAAAACAGGGAGGCAGCACCAGCGTGGAAAACAGGGAGGAAAAGTGGGAGGAAAACTGGGAAGAAGGGCCAGGAAGGAAAACAGAGAGAAGCAGGGAGGGAAGCAGGATCTGGGAAAGAAAACAGGGAGGAAAATATGGAGGAAAACAGGGAGGAAAAGAGGGAAGCAGGACGGGAGTGGAAACGAGATGGGAAAATAGGGAGGCAGATCCAGGGAGGAAAATAGGGAGAGAAGCAGGATGGGGGAGGAAAACAGGGAAGAAGGACCAGGGAGTGAAAAGGGGGAGGAAAAACAGGGAAGGAAACAGGGAGGCAGGACCTGGAGAGAGAAATATGGGAGAGGAGGGAAACAGAAGCCAGAGAGCGGAGCAGGATCCCAAAGGGAACAGGGAAGGAAGGGATTGATGGGAGTCAGGGCAGGAATGAGGAATTCCAGATCCAGGTCCAGCCCATTTCCTGCAGCACAGACCCCTCTGGAGCAGGGATATGGATGAACCCCTGCAGGAGGATAAGGAAAACCATTCCCCTCTCCAGAAAGGAGGAGCTTTGTCCCCCTGCCCGGGAGCTTCCCAAATCCGGGAATGGAATCCGGGAGTCCCACGTGTCCTGCACGGCGGCGCTGCTTCCCCGGCCCCAAACACGAATCCAGGGAATGTCCATCGCTTCCAGCTCCAATGCTGGGAATTGGGGTATCCTGAGCCATGCAGGGATCTTTCCCACCTAAATTTCCAGCTGTGAGAGAGGAGGCTGGGATGGGATATTAGGAAGGGATTGTTCCCTGGGAGGGTGAGGAAGGGTTGGGCTGGAATTCCCAGAGAAGCAGTGGCTGCCCCAGGATCCCTGGAAGCATCCAAGGCCAGGTTGGACAAGGCTTGGAAAAACCTGGGATAGTGGAAGGTGTCCCTGCCCCATGGCAGGGAGTGGGATTAGGGATCTTTAAGGTCCCTTCCCACCCAGAGCATTCCATGATTCCCGGATTCCTCAGTGCACTGAAGTTTATTTGCCTTTTATTCCCTCGATATTCCACCTCCAGCTCCAGCAAATCCAAGGAGAAGACCAAGGAGCACAAGTAGGTTTGCTCTTCCTGCTCCTTCTCCTCGTCATTCCCACTTTTCCCAGCTGATCCGGTTGGTTTGCTCTTCCTGCTCCTTCTCCTCGTCATTCCCA
Source organism: Rhipidura dahli (assembly GCA_013399225.1). Lineage (NCBI taxonomy): Eukaryota > Metazoa > Chordata > Aves > Passeriformes > Rhipiduridae > Rhipidura > Rhipidura dahli. The sequence goes on along the minus strand of VXAC01001171.1, from coordinate 39,490 downwards.
CTTTTCCCAGCTGATCCGGTTGGTTTGCTCTCCCTTTTCCAAAGGTGGACCTGGGAAAACTTGGCTCTCTTGGATGCGTGCCCTGAGGGTTTGGAGCCTGCCAGGAATATTTATCCAAAGAACCCAAGGAATATTTATCCAAGGGAAAAGCTTTGGAGCCTGGCAGCGCTGGAAGGCAACAGAGAGGTTTTGAGGGAAGCCTGGACCAATCCGGTTTGGATGAAGGGAGATTCCCAGCCTAGCCATGGACAGAGCAGGAGAGGTCTGGATGCAGATGGGACTCAGATCCAGCTTTTCTTTGGATATCAGGAAAAGGCTCTTTCCCCAGAGCTGGTGGGGCACTGGAACAGCTCTCCAGGGAATGGCCACATTCCCAAGGCTGCCAGAGCTCCAGGAGCTCTTGGAGAGGGACAGGGTGGGATTGTTGGGATGTCCTGGGCAGGAGTCAGATCAATGATCCTGGTGAGATTCCCACTCAGAAATTCCAGAGTTCCGTGATCCGATAGCTCTGGTGCCCACATCCGGTTCCTTCAGCTCCCACCTTCCTTTTATTCCCAGCTTTTTTCATGGATACCAGGCCAGGCTGTTCTCCCAAGAGCCGGATCCTCCCCATTTATCCCTCCCTGTTTTTCCTTCCCATCTTTTCCCCTTTTCTCTTTTCCCCTTCTTTTTTCTGGAGCAGCTCGGCTCAAATTTAAACTCCGCTCCAGGGAATGCTCCGGGAATCACCCCCAGGCACTTCCCTACCCGGGAGGTCTCTCCTGGCTCCTATTCCTTGTTTTGTGGTTTAAGGATCAGTTCGTGGCACATCCCATGGATGGACCTTTCCAATTAATGGGATAAAGCGGGGAAGAGGAGATGAGGTGGGAAAGGAGGAAAATGTCCTCAGGGAGAGGGCAGAGTCAGGAAAAACGGGAAGAGATCTCCCGGCTCTGGTCCTTCCTCTGGGAAGAAGCACAAAGGGATTGAGGTTCGGGATCTTCCCAAGGGTGTGGTGGGTGTTGGATGAACCCGGTGGTGGGATCTGCCCCCTGGAAGAACGGGAATAATTCCTGAGAGGTGGAATTCCTGCAAGGAAAAAAGCCATGGGAACGCAGCTCCCAGCAGAAAGCAGGGATTAAAATGTCCCTGTATCCATGGATAATCCACCAGTAACAGGATCTTTAACTGGAATCTGGCCAGGAGAGGCTGCTCCCGACTCCCTGTGGAGTGGCTCCAGAATCCCTTTGGATTCCGGAGATCCCCACGGGTGAAATCCTAAAGGACAAAGCCAAGAGGAGCAGCAGGAGGATTTGTGGAACCGGAGATGATCCGTGCTCAATCCCACATCAGGCTGCAGGAAATCCATGGGAAGAGCACTTCCGGAGGCTGCGTGGAGTCTCCGGTGTCCAACGTGGATTTAATCTTTGTTGGAAATTTGTGCCCACTTGGCATTGGCATCAGGATGTTCCCTCCTCCGCCCCAAATTTTCCGGAATCCAGGTGGGATGCGCTGGAGCAGCAGTGGCTTTTCCGGAGATTGGTTCTTTGGGAAAGAGGGAGAAGGCCGGGTGTCGGCAAAGGGAGCGTTGCAGGCGCGTTCCGGGAGGCAGCTCAGGTTCCGCAGATCCTCATGGAATATTCATGTGGAGACGGTGTCGGCTCTCCTCCGGCTCCCGCTTCCCGCCGGCGCCGTCGGCGGGAGCGTGGCCGGAGCAGCGGAGGGATCGGGAAGAGCCTACGGAGGAGGCTCGGAGGGATCCCCCATCCCAGCTCCATCCCCTCGGGAATCGGGATGGATGTTCCGCCATAGATCCGCCGCCATTCCCGGCTCAGCTCTTCCAGAACTTTCTTCCTGTGGGGCTGGGTGAAGGTAGAAGCTGGGATGGGAAAGGGGGAGGTGTTTGGGATTGGGCAGGGCTCGCCCAGCTTGGAAAAGGGACGGGTGGGGATTGGGAAAGGGGTTGGGGATTGGGATGAACCACTGGGAAGCTGCTCCAGAGCGTTTGGAATGGCTCCATCCTCATCCTCATCCTGCTCCTTCCCTTCTCCTCCTCACCTGCCGAGTGCTGCCGAAATCCGCCAAAATCCCCCAAAAATCCCCCAAAATCCCCCAAAATCCCCCAAAATCNGTGCTGCCGAAATCAGCCAAAATCCCCCAAAATCCCCCAAAATCCCCCAAAATCCCCCAAAATCCACCAAATCCACCAAATCCACCAAATCCACCAAAATCCACTGCTTTGGAATTTATTTCTTTGTCTCTTTTTTCCTGTTATTCCTTTTTTTCTCCTTTTTTCCTATTTTTTTTTCCTCTCTCCTTTTACTTTTCCTGGTGCTTTTTCCTGTTCCTTTGGAGTTTTTTTCCTTGCTTTATCCTCAGCATTTTTTAATCCCGACAGGTTTTTCCCACGTTTTTTCTTTCCTCTTTTTTTTCCTTCCCAGTTTTTTTTTTTTTCCCTGATGATTCTTCCTGGGGTTTCTTTCCCGAATTTT
>VXAC01001171.1:0-32504 GCA_013399225.1 Rhipidura dahli | reverse complement strand
CCACAGCTTCTCTGGGAATTCCAGCCCAGCCCCTCCCCACCCTCCCAGACAGGAATTCCTTCCCAAGATCCCACCCCAATCTCCCCTTTCCCACTGGGAAGCTGTTCTTTGGCTCCTGGCCCCCCATCCCTTGGCCCAAATCCCTCTCCAGCTCTCCTGGAGCCCCTTTGGGCTCAGGAAGGGACTTCAAGCTCTCTCTGGATCCTTCCCCTCTCCAGGTAAACATTCCCAGCTCTCCCAGCCTGGCTCCAGCACAGAGGGGCTCCAGCCCTTGGAGCATCTCCGTGGTCTCCTCTGCACCCATTCCAGCAGCTCCGTGACCATCCTGTGCGGAGGATCCCAGAGCTGGAGGCGGCAATTCCCAGCTCGTGTGACTCTGGCTCAGTCTCCCAGCTGGGTCGAGGACTCCCTTTCCCACAGGAAAGGAGCATTCCAGCAATTTCTTCCAACAGAAACCCAGGCATGGGGACATGCCGGTGGGATGTGGGCTCCTGCAGCAGTTTTTCCTCTCGGAATTGACCAGTTCCTCCCAGTTTTTTCACCCCTTTCTCCTGAAAACCAGGGAATTGGTTGTCCATGGAAAAACTGCACCACCACAGAGCCTGCTGGGAATGAATCGCAGCTCCCAGAGGCCGGAGTGTTGCTTTAATCCCAGAATTCAAAAGTTCCTGGATCTTTTCCTGATTGGAAAAAGGGATTCCATCTCCTGTGCTCCTCCAGCTCTTTCTCCAGCGCTCTCTCACCCCCGGAATTTGGGGTGTTTGTCATTACTCCTTTTTTTTTTTCCTGTTATTGTTCCCAAAACCCTCGGCAGGAATTCTGCCCGGATGGAATTCCACGGCAGCTCTTTGATATCCCCCTTTTCCGAGCAGGTTGTCCGAGACCTGACCCGCTTCCCATTGTTTTTGTGCTCCCGGCCGAGGCCTGGAGGGGAGGATGGATTGGTTTCTTTTCTCTCGGCCTTTAATTATTCACCGATGGAAATTAAAACCGGAGCCATTCCTTTGTCCCCTTCCCGCAGATGATCCGGCTGTTCTGGAAACAGAAGACCTGGATAGAAAGGCCATGAGATACGGAGCAGGCCTGGAGCCAGACACCATCTCCCTGGCCTCTGTCACCGCTGTCACCACCAATGTCTCCAACAAAAGGTGAGATCCCAGCTGGGATCGTGCCAGCGGGAGGCGAGGACGGACATCCCAAAAATGTTTGACCCCTGACACGAGGAATGTTGGAAATCGTTGTCCCGTGGAGCCGGCTTTTTTTTTTTTGGGAATATCTGACCTGCAGCAGGGATCACCAAAGTTCTGTGGAGTTTTCTGGGTCCCAGGGTTGAAGGAGTGTGGAGGGTGACCCTGCTCTGGCAGTGAGAGGGACTTGGGACAAGGACCTGGAGGGTCAGGACACAGACCCAGAGGGCCCAGGGTTAGGTGGGATATTGGGAAGGAATTCTTCCCTGGGAGGGACTGGGATGGAATTCCCAGAGAAGCAGTGGCTGCCCTGGATCCCTGAGAGTGTCCAGGTTGGACAAGGCTTGGAGCACCCTGGGATAGTGGAAGGTGTCCGGGTTGGAACTGACTGATCTTGAATGTCCCTTCCCACCCAAACCACTCCGTTATTCCCTGAATTCCATCCTTGCTTTGACCCAGAATTTCTTCTGCTCTTCCAAAGGTCCAAGCCTGACATCAGGATGGAGCCCAGTGCCGGGAGGCCCATGGATTACCAGGTGGGTCTGGTAATGGGGGGTCACCAAGCCCGGCCTTGGGGACACCGTTTGCAGGGACCGAGATCCTGGTGGGTCTCAACTCACCGGGCTTGGAACCGGGACATTCCAAGAGCTGGAATTTCACCGGTGGAGCCGTAAACTCGGGATTAACTCATTTACTGGGGTTGTTGTCCAGTGTGTGAAGCCCAGAGAACCCAAATTAAGCCCAAATTGAAGTCGACCCCATGGAATTTCTCCTTGGAGCAACCTGGGAGAGAGAAGGTGTCCTTGCCCATGGCAAGGGGTGGAATGGGATGAGCTTTAAGGTCCCTCCCAAATCCAATCACTCCATGATCCCATTGTGTTTTCCAGCAGAAGTGAAGCTGATGGGAGGGGTCTCTCTGATCCCACAGCTTGGCTGAATCCATTGGATTTTCCATGTTGCGTGAAGCGCCCACACCCCGGGGCTGGAATCACCGGAATTCCCGGGATCTCCTGCATCCCACACCCCACCAGCCCCTCCTCACCCGTGTCCCAGTGGGAGCAGCAGACCCCACCGCACTGGAAATTCCCAGAGCTGGGGGGGACGGGCGAAGGCAGCCTGGAGCTGCTCCCGGGATGTGGAATTTTGGGAATTCCTCTCCCCAGGTCAGCGTCACCGTCATCGAGGCCCGGCAGCTGGTGGGGCTCAACATGGACCCCGTGGTGTGCGTGGAGGTGGGGGAGGAGAAGAAATACACATCCATGAAGGAATCCACCAACTGTCCCTACTACAACGAGGTGGGTCCGGCCCCGGTGCAACTCCAACCCCTCGATCCAGGGATTTCTTCCCTCTCCGTGGTTTTCTTTTTTTTTTTGGGGGGGGTGGTTAAATTCCCGTGGGAATACAGTGAAATCTCAAACCGCACGTGAGAAACGAAGCCTTCGCCCTCTGGAGTTTTGTGATCAGTTATTCCCAGCTTTTCCAAGAAGTTGGCACTTCCGTTGGCTCCCCGCACTCCTTGGGGGGGATCAGCGATCTGTGTGATCCCATGCTTGGTGTTGGGATCACGTGGCTGCATCCCTGCTGGGCCGTGGGCTGCAGCAGCTCCCCCAGGCATCCTCACCTTCTCCGGGCTGTTCCCGATCCCAATGGATCCCACCCCTCACGATTCCTTTTTCCCTTCCAGTATTTCGTCTTTGATTTCCACGTCCCCCCCGATGTCATGTTCGACAAGATCATCAAGCTCTCCGTAAGTGACCCCAGTGGCTTTGTCCTTGTCCTTTCTGGGGGGCTTTGGAAGCAAACAACCCATTTTTTGGGATGGATTTAAGGTCCCTGGTGTGAGATTCCCAACGGGAATTCTCCTCTGCGGATCTCCAGTCCATTTTTCTGTTCCAGCCTTCGTTCCTGGCTCCACACAGCTCCCACATTCCCCGTGTCCCTTTGTGGGTGGTCTTTGGTATTCCAGAGCTGGATCGAACCAAACCTCGGGATTTGTTTATTCCTGGGGAGAGGAAAGACCTTCCTGAGCCTGCCAGGGATTTCCTGGAGCATCAGACCTTTTGTGGGAATCCAGGAATGCTGAGAGCAAAGCTGAGATTTCAGCCCTCCCAAAAACCAGAAGTGATGGACAAGATTTGGAGATTCCCTGCCCAGTTAGGACACATTAATCCGGATCATCCGTATCCATCCCATCAACTGACCAGCTGTACAATTTCTCCCAATTTTCCTCAAATTCGGAGCATCCCAAAGGCTCCTCCATCAGGGAAATATCCAAATGTTTGCTGCCATAGCGGCTGGAAAAGGGATCTTGCTCCAAAGATTAATTTCTTTGCATTTTTTGGTTCATTCCAAATACGAACTTCCCGGCAATTCCACTAATAAGGAGCTGCCAACCCCGGCAGGCCTCTTGGTGTCCTTGGAATCCTCCCCAGACCGAGGAAAACTCCTCAGCTCCTTTTCCATCCAGCACTGAAGACTTCTGGAAATGGTTTTGTGGTTCCCAGCTCCTGGGAAAATTCCTGAGTGGTTTTTTTTTTTTTTCCCCTCTTGATTTCCAGGTGATCCACTCCAAAAATCTCCTGCGGAGCGGGACCTTGGTGGGGTCCTTCAAGATGGACGTTGGGACTGTTTATTCCCAACCCGGTACGTGGATGTCGTTTACAGCAATTCCCGGGTGCCTGCACCTGCTCCGTGGAGTGAAATTCCTGGCACTGGAGCCAGGCAGGTGCTGCTTTCCTTGGAAAAGCCTTTCCCAATTTAGTGTAAATATCCCAAACGTAGTCAAGTCATCCCGGCTCACTCGTAGATCAGGGAAGAGCACTCGACACCTCTGGAGAAGGCTCCGTATCCCACCCTGAATCCGTGGAATTCCAGAATAATTTGAGTGCAATGGGGCTTTAAAGATCATTTAATTCCACCCCTGCCATGGACAGAGACACCTCCCACTATTCCAGGTTGCTCCGAGCCCCAATGTCCAGCCTGGTCTGGGGCACTTCCAGGGATCCAGGGGCGGCCACAGCTTCTCCAGGAATTCCATCCCAGCCCCTCACCACCCTCCCAGGGAACAACTCCTTCCCAATATCCCATCCAGCCCTGCCCTTTCACAGTGGGAAGCCATTCCCTGGCTCCTGTCCCTCTATTCCTCATCCCAAGTCCCTCTCCAGCTCTCCTGGAGCCCCTTTAGGCCCTGGAAAGGGCTCAGAGCTCTCCCTGGGTCCAGCTCTTCTCCAGCTCTCCCAGGTGTCACTGAGATCCCTCCTGGATGTGCTGGTGTTCATGGCAGGAGCTGCAGGTGACATTCCCAGGCAGGACATCAACATTCCGGATAGGAAGGTGCAGGACTGGATCCTGCCCTCCACGTCTGGCATTCCATCCAAGACAGGGAAGTGTCCGGAAAAGAGAGGGAGGTGGATCCGAGTTGCCAATCACCGAATCCAACCATCCCCCAGCGCTGCCGAGGCCACCACTGTCCCATGTCCCCAAGTGCCACACCCACGGGGCTTTAAATCCCTCCGGAGCGGGGACTTGAGATTCCAACCCCCCGCAGTTTATCCCGTTGTTTCTTTGTCTCCAACAACAGACAGATCCCAACAGATTCCCAACCCATTTTCCAGGGGTTTGTTGGGATCCCTCGCACACAGGGCAGGTCCCCCACCCCACGGAATGCCACGTCCTGGTGACGTTGGCCGTGTCCGGTGGTGACAAAGGTGCCTTTTGTCCCCCCGGGTGTCAGAGCACCAGTTCTACCACAAATGGGCCATCCTGTCCGACCCTGAGGACCTCACGGCCGGCCTCAAGGGCTACCTCAAGTGTGACATCGCCGTGGTGGGCAAAGGGGACAACATCAAGACCCCCCACAAGGCCAACGAGACGGAAGAGGACGACATCGAAGGGTGAGGATCTGCCGGGATCTGCTTCTCCCCCAACTCCCTCGGGAATGGCTTCCCACCTCTCTTGGAAAAACCTGGAGCTGGTGGCACACACACAGAGCCACGAAACCAGAGGGAGAAATCTGGGGCTTTTCCAAGAGAACCCGTGGTCCTGGTGCAATTCCAGGCGATTCCCTGGCACAGAGCAGCCATTCCTGGCAGGTCAGACCATCCACTGGTGGTTGAGCTCTTACAGCAACACCAGCCTGGTGTCACCCAGCCTGATGTCCTCACTGGGATGGGATGGGATGGGATGGGATGGGATGGGATGGGATGGGATGGGNCTCACTGGGATGGGATGGGATGGGATGGGATGGGATGGGATGGGATGGGATGGGATGGGATGGGATGGGATGGAGTCTCACCACTCACTGAGCAGCAGGAGCTGCCTTGGATGAGGTTTGGGCCTCTGGATGAGGTTTCCCAAGCCGTGCGTGTGGACAGGGCTCTTGGACTGCCCCAGAGCATCTCAAAGATCACGGAACAAAAATCCCGAGATTTTAAGACTTGATTCCAGCCCCAACATTTTCCAGCTGAATAAACATCTCCATCTCAAGTCTGCCTCTCAGGCTCTCCCCACGTGGAGTGATGGAATGGTTTAGGTTGGAAAAGCCCTCTGGGATTGAGTCCAGCCATTAACAGCCAGAAACCACCAGTGCAGCTTTCCTGGCCTGCTGGGGTTGGAGGAACCACCTCCAGTACTTTGGGCTTCATTCCATGCCGCAGTGGTGATGTTCTCCTACTTACTCCTAAAATCCTGGAATGGCTTGGAAGGGAAGGGATCTTCAAGATCACCTTATTCCAACCCTCCTGCCATGGGCAGGGACGCCTTCCACCAGACATGGGCAACTCCAGCAATTCCTAGAATTCCTCTAGAAATATCTTGTTCACAGCATTCCCGTGGGCTCATCAATTCCTGCGGAGGAATAAAGCCACAAATCCAAAAAAATGAATGGATGGAGTTTATTTCTTCCCCAAAATAATCCTCCGAGCTCCCCTTGATAAGGAAAAAATGACTCTTCCAACATCCCGTTCATTCCATTTCCATGGAATGGTGTGGAAGCGGAAGGAGTCAGTGCTCGGAAAACGGAGCAGCTCCTCTTTGCTCCTTTACGGAATCACAAAGATTGGAAGAGATCTCTGAGATCATCCCATCCAACTTTTAGCATTCCCTGACCGCTCCCACCCCAGCAGCTGTTCCCAACCCTATCCATTGACATCCCAGGAACCTCCTGCTCCCGGACGGCGTCCCCCCGGAGCGACAGTGGGCTCGGTTCTACGTCAAGATCTACCGCGCCGAGGGGCTGCCGCGGATGAACACCAGCATCATGGCCAACGTCAAGAAGGCCCTCATTGGGGAGAACAAAGACCTGGTGGACCCCTACGTGCAGGTGGCCTTTGCGGGGCAGAAGGTGAGTGGGGAGGCCCCAGGGTGACCATGGGAGGGGACACCAGCAGGACTGGGCAAAGTAGAGGTGGATGGAGATGGGCTTGGTCGTCCTGGCACGCTGGGGGTGGGCGTGGGGTCATCTGGAGGTGAGATCCCAGTTGGAGGTGAGGTCCCAGTTGGAGGTGAGTTCCCAGTTGGAGGTGAGGTCCCAGTTGGAGGTGAGGCACGTCAGGAGGGAGGTGTTGGGTTTGCATTGTTTCTGTGCTTCCTCTCCAGCTCTGAGGAAGGGAATTCCTGACTCAGGAGAGGGCAGGATGGATGGAAGGGAGCAGCTCAGGTGGTGAGGGATGGTTTGGGACAGTCTGAAATCCGTGTCTTCCCACTTCCCAGGGAAAGACATCCATCCAAAAGAGCAGCTACGAGCCCCTCTGGAATGAGCAAATCATCTTCACGGAGATGTTCCCCCCGCTGTGCAAACGGATCAAGATCCAGATCCGGGACTCGGACAAGGTCAACGACGTGGCCATCGGGACCCATTTCATCGATCTGAGGAAGATCTCCAACGAAGGGGACAAAGGTAAAGTTGAAGTGGGGGCATTCCCTTTGGCAGAGTTCCCAAAGTTTCCCAGGTTCCTTGCTGCCTCTGGAGTTCCTTGGTGCCCATCCGGAGAGACCTCGATTCCCTGAAATGGGAGACGATTCTGGAGCAACACTCTAAAACCTTCAGCCAATACCTGAAAGTAAAGACACCCCAGGACAATTTGCTCTTCCAAGGATTCCACGGGTGGATGAGCTTTTGTCGGGCTCCCCATTCCCACGGGCAAAGATGGGAAACCAAAGGTGGGACTGGGAAGGGACCAATGGGGAGTTCTCCTCCCTCGACTCTCAAAATGAGGAATTGCTCAATGGGAGCCCCAAATGCCTTTCGGGCTGGAGGCCCTCCCGGTCTTCATCTCTGCCTTCCCTGCAAAAATTCCCTGAAAAAAAGGAGGCTCCAGGGGGGCCTTGTGGCTCTGCACAACTCCCTGACAGGAGGGGGCAGCCGGGGGGGGTCGGGCTCTGCTCCCAGGGAACAGGGACAGGAGGAGAGGGAACGGCCTCAGGCTGGGCCAGGGCAGGCTCAGGGTGGATATTGGGAGCAATTCCTTCCTGGAAATGGCTGTTCATCCCTGGCACAGGTGGAGTTTCTCTCCCTGGAGGGATTTAAAAGCCATTTGGATGTGGCACTTGGGGACATGGGTTAGTGGGGCCTTGGCAGTGCTGGGATCCCAGATGGAAAAACTGCTGGAAAAATCTCCTGCAAATGCATTAGGCGGGAGATGGAGGTAAAAGACTTAAATCCTTCCACTCACCCTGACTGTGCCAGAGGAGGTTCAAGTTGGACAGCAGCAGGAATTTCCCCATGGAAAGGGTGCTCAGGCCTTGGCAGGGGCTGCCCAGGGAGCTTTGGAGTGCCCATCCCTGGAGGTGTCCCAGGAAGGCCTGGAGGTGACACTGAGTGCTCTGGGCTGGTGACAAGGTGGGGACTGGGCACAGCTGGGACTGGATGGGCTGGGAGGGTTTTTCCAACCCAAATGATCCTGGGATTCCCTGAAAACTGTCTCCACGGATGGCTGCAGTGACACTTCCACGGACACACAAGAACCACACGCAGACCAGGAAAGCGATGCCAACCACAAGTGCCAGGACCTTTCCTTTTGCCTGCCCATCCCCTTCCCAGCCACCCATTCCATCCCCACAGGGTTCCTGCCCACCTTCGGCCCCGCCTGGGTCAACATGTACGGCTCCACCCGGAATTACACCCTCATGGACGAGCACCAGGAGCTCAACGAGGGCCTGGGCGAAGGCGTCTCCTTCCGTGCCCGGCTCCTGCTGGGCCTGGCCGTGGAGATCCTGGACACCACCAACCCCGAGATCAACAGCTCCACCGAGGTGCAGGTGGAGCAGGCCACGGCGGTGGCTGACGTAAGTGGGCAGGAGGGAGCTGGGAGTCAAGGATGTGTCTGTGGTGGCCGGAGTGGGAACCAGGTTGCAGCATCCCTAAAAAAACCCAGGGAACTGGATCACTTTGTGCTGTCCAAACTGGGCAGGACGGTGAGAGAAGCAGCACCTGGGCTGAAATGCAGCTCAGGGAATGCTGGAGATGGACACGGAGCTGGATCATCTCTTCCCAAAACAATCCCATAGCTCCGGTGTTCTGCATCCCACCAAATTCAGGCAAGGATGGGATGCCTCTCACGTATCCATGGTTCTCTAATGAGGGATTTTGTATCCAAAATAGCGTGGGCACCACCCAGGGCAGTGCCCGTCCCCTGGGCTGGCACTGCTGGGGCACCTCCAGGCTGGGACCCCACAGGTGTCCCCGTGACCCCCAAGCATCCAGGGGACAGTTTGGGGGTCACAGGAATGTTGGATTGTTACCTTTGGCCTCAAGAATTGAGGATTTCAAGTGTGGCCCCGGCTGTTCTGGATCTCCCAGAGCAATGGAAGTAAATCTTGTGGGATTTCGGGTTTTGGAATCATTCCAGGGCTCATTTCCCTCAGGAGCACTGGGAATATCTGAGTGAGATGCTTTGTCCAGCTCTGGCACAGCTTTCCCAGAGAAGCTGGGGCTGATCCATCCCTGGAAAGTGTCCAAGGCCAGGCTGGATGGGGGCTGGAGCAGCCTGGGATCGGGGAAGGTGACTCTGTCCACAGAACCAGAGGACCTTTAGGATCCCTTCCCACCCAAACCATTCCATGATTTCTGTCATCTCCTAAACTCAGGGAATACACCCAGACAGCGAGTCATCCCCAAATTCCAGCTGTCCCACTCTTATCCCGATGGGTTTCAATCACAAGCCAAGGGTCTCATTTATTTCCCAGCCAGGTGGGGGAATGAAACCACCTGGAAATAAAAACATTCCGATTCCCCGGGAGCATCCAGGCACCTGGATTTGGATGGTTTGATCAGTTCAGTTTGGGAGTGAACTCAGGCTTGAATTCCTGAATTTCCCTGAGAGTCCATCCCAGGCACAGGGTGACGGATCCCAACACAGTTCATGGTTGTCTTTAATTGAAAAATACTAAAATGAAATCTTTAATTAAGCACTCCTTGCAACGAGCCAAGGGACGGGAGACAAAACCCTGCTGGTCCCTTTGGAAGTGGCATCCCGAGGGATGGACATGTCTCCCCCTCTGGCCCCGACTCTCACCCCTGGGATCTCTTTCTCCTGCAGAACTGCAGCGGGAAGATGGAGGAATTCTTCCTCTTCGGAGCCTTCCTGGAGGCCACCATGATCGACAGGAAGATCGGGGACAAACCCATCAACTTCGAGGTCACCATAGGTTGGTTGTTCCTTGGGGAGTGTGGTGGTTCTGAAAATCAGAATCCAAAGCTGGGAGCGGGGTTTATTCCCGATTTTCCATTCCAACCCCTGCTAGAGCAGGTCTGGGGAGCAGGGAATGGCTCCTCTGTGGGCGTGGGGGATGTGGGATCCCACATCCCGTATTTTGTACCTGCTGGGTTGTGGCCAGTAGAGCTGATCCCTCTCCCATCCTGGCTCTGTGCTCCAGAGAGGCCAGCTCCGGGAGGGAATGTATTCCCAGAGGATTGAGAGGGGACAGGAGCAGGGCATAGACACCTCTCCCTAATTTCTGGCTCCTGGACGTGGCTCCAGGAAGTCAAACTCCATTTTCTGTGACTCCAGCAGAGAAAACTCAGTCCCAGAGCCGGGAGTTAGAATCCTGGGAATCAATTCCATCTTTTTTGTGTTTTTTCCTTGAGGTAACTATGGCAACCAGGTGGATGGCTCCAGCAAACCCCTGCTGCGGAGGAAGAAAGAAGGAGGGGATGGGGACGAGGAAGAGTCGGAGCTGCTCCAGAATTCCAGTGAGGATGAAGGTGGTGAGGATGGAGAGCTGGTCTCCGTTTCTTCATCCCAGCCCATGAAGCCCCTGGTCACGGACAGGTCAGTGTGCCCACCTGGGCACGGACAGGTCACTGTGCCCACCTGGGCATGGACAGGTCACTGTGCCCACCTGGGCACGGACAGGTCACTGTGCCCACCTGGATTTGTGGGGTCACTGTGCCCACCTGGGCATGGACAGGTCACTGTGCCCACCTGGGCTCTGGGTCACTGTGCCCACTTGGGCACGGACAGGTCACTGTGCCCACCTGGATCTGTGTGGTCACTGTGCCCACCTGGGCAGGGACAGGTCACTGTGCCCACCTGGATTTGTGTGGTCACTGTGCCCACCTGGGCATGGACAGGTCAGTGTGCCCACCTGGGCATGGACAGGTCACTGTGCCCACCTGGATCTGTGTGGTCACTGTGCCCACCTGGGCACGGACAGGTCACTGTGCCCACCTGGATCTGTGTGGTCACCGTGCCCACCTGGGCACATGGGTCAGTGTGTCCACCTTGTGTGGCACCTGGGCACGTGGGTCAGTGGTGGCCTTGGCAGTGCTGAGATCCCAGATGGAAAAACTGCCAGAAAAACCCCTCCAATGCCTCAGGAATTTTACCGGGATAAAAAGACTCAAATCCTCTCCCTCTCCCTGGTGAGATGTGCCCGGGCATTCCTGGGTTTGGATACAAAGGATTGGGATAGGGAGGATAATTGGATTTAAGATGATGAGATTCGGTTAAAGTGGATTTTAATCGAGTTTTAGCAGTAGATTGGTGTTAATTGAATTAACCGTCTGATTAAATCAGTTGGGGAAGGAATATCCAGTGAAGTGTCTCCCTGGATTCCCTTCCTTTTCCCACGAATATCCAGCCCAGATAAAGTCCCCCTGGAATTCCCTCCTCTGTTCCCCAGCTCCTTGTCCATCTGAATCCCAAGGGGAGATGAGAAGCTCCGATGTTTTGGGGCCTCCTCCACGCTGTTTTCCCAAAAAATCTCCGGCCTCTGGGAGCCTCCCGCTCCACCGCGGGGCTCTGCTGACATCTCCTGGCGGGAATACTCAGGAAGAGCTGGAGCGGGATTTAACTCCCGATGATTCCAAGTGCAGCAAGCAGGATCCACAGTGGCTTTCCAGGGGGTGGATCCAGTCTCATGGCCAGTGCTCCAAAAGCATGGATCATCCTTCAACTATTCCAAGGACAGGCTGGGCAGGGCTTGGAGCGACTGGAAGGTTCCAGAATCCCGGAATGTTTGGGTGGGAAGGGATCTTAACGCTCATCCCGTTCCAACCCCGACACATTCCTTTGTCCCAGGAGACTCCGAGCCTCCCCCAACCCGGCCTTGGTACACTTCCAGGGATGAGGCAGCCCCTGGGCACTGCACCCATCCATCCTGGGCCTGGCATCGGGAATGGCCTCGGGAGAAACGGAGCCTCCATTCTCCAGAACGCAGCCAGAGCCACCTCCCTCCCACTCCTGAGCTCCCGTTCCCCCTTCCCACCACCGGGAGAGGGGGGGGCTGCTCCAGGCCGGGATCGCCATCCCCACGGAGCGTGTCTCCCGCTTCCTCTCGCAGGAATTACTTCCACCTGCCCTACCTGGAGAAGAAGCCCTGCATCTACATCCGGAGCTGGTGGCAGGACCAGCGGCGCCGGCTCTACAACGCCAACATCATGGACAAGATCGCGGACAAACTGGTCAGGGATGGACCGGGATGGGGAGGGAGGGATGGAGGGATGGACACAGTCGGGACACGGGGCTGGCACAAGGCACAGCCACACATCCAGGCCCCCTGGGTGTCTCTGCTCCTTGGTGCAAAGCAGGGACAGGGAGTGCCTGAAAAAGGGGGAAAAATTCCCAGTGAGGAGTCACCGAATTCCAGCAGCTCCTTGAGAATTCCGTGGGTCAGATCCAGGTGTTCCCACAAAAGGGAACCGGGGCAGGGAGGCTTTGTCACCTGGGCTGGAGGCATGAAGCTCTCACAGGGCAGAGCCAGGGAAGGGAAAGCTCCAAGAAGACCTCGGAGCCCCTTCCAGAGGGTAAAGGAGCTCCAGGAGAGCTGGAGAGGAACTTGGGATGAGCCTGGATGGACAGGATGAGGGGGAATGGGTACAAACTGGAAAAGGAGATTTAGGTGGGATATTGGGAATTGGGAATTGTTCCCTGTGAGGGTGGGCAGGCCCTGGCACAGGGTGCCCAGAGCAGCTGGGGCTGCCCCTGGATCCCTGGAAGTGTCGAAGGGACAGGGTTTGGAGCAACCTGGGATAATGGAAGATGTCCCTGCCCGTGGTGGTGGAGTTGGGAATTCAATGATTCCCACCCAAACCATTCCATGATTTTACGATTCACCGTCTCAGCTGATTCCCAAGGAGTCTTCGGGAGAGCTCCACATTGGCAGGGTCCCAGCAGGATCCGGGAGGGGTCCCCCTGGCAGCTCCCTCCAAAAGGGATTTGGATCTCAGCCAGCTCATTCCAGCTGGATCCCAAAACACATTCCAGGGAAGCAGCCAGGGTTTCCCTCGCGGGTGGGGTTGGATCAGGGGGTCCCCCAGCCCCCCGCCCCTCACGCTGCCCCCGTCGGTGCTGCAGGAGGAGGGGCTCAATGACGTGCAGGAGATGATCAAGACGGAGAAGCCGCACCCGGAGCGCCGGCTCCGAGGAGTCCTGGAGGAGCTGAGCAGCGGCTGCCTGTGAGTGTCCCCTGAGAAGGGTGGCACCGTGCGGGGTCCCTGCTCCTGGCGGGAGAGGCTGGGAATGTCACCCTCACCTCGCCGTGTCCTCGGGGTGACAGGACAACATTCCTTGGCATTGGCGCGGTGCCGGATCTTTTCCCTTGGGATGGAGCACGGTGCTGCTGTCCGCACCCCAAAGACCCCAGAGCAGGGCTGAGAACCTCAAATCCTGTGGCCTCCATGGCTGGTGGCACCTGGTGGCACCTGGTGGCACCTACTGTCCCTTCCTGACTCTGAGTCCAGGGCGTGAACCAGTCCCTCGGCCACAGTTTTGTTGGAGATCAGAGGGAATGAGAGCGTTTCCCTCCAGGCTGGCTGAGGCTTTCCTGGGAAGGATTCCCGTGGGAATCACCCTGCCGGCCTTTTCCCACAGGCGCTTCCTGACCTTGGCTGACAAGGACCAGCATCACTCGTCCCGCACGAGGCTGGACCGGGAGAGGCTCAAATCCTGCATGCGGGAGCTGGTGAGTGGGATCCGATCCCTAAAGGGGCTCCAGGAGAGCTGGAAAGGGACTTCAGATGAGGCCTGGAGGGACTGGACACAGGGAATGGCTTCCCAGTGCCAGAGGGCGGGGATAGATGGGATATTGGGAATTGGGAATTGTTCCCTGTGAGGGTGGGGACGAGTTGTTCCAAAGGAGAGCTTTGGGAGCAGCGGCAGGAATTCCATCCATGGACACGCTGCTTTCCAGCCCCTGGGGGTTGATTTGGGGTTTAATTCTGAGCAGAATTAAAGCCTCACCCAAATCCCAGGAATCACCTGGGCCTCTGCTGCCTCCCTTCCACCAGACTCTTGAGAGAAATTTGGGAGCGCAGAGGAGCTGGAAGGGGGAACCTCGGGAACTCTTAGGAGCAGAGCTGCTCCAGGAACAGGGATTTGGGGGTGATTTTGGGAACCCTGAGGAGCAGAGCTGCCCCAGGGACAGGGATTTGGGGGTGATTTTGGGAACCCTGAGGAGCAGAGCTGCTCCAGGGACAGGGATTTGGGGGTGATTTTGGGAACCCTGAGGAGCGGAGTTGCCCCAGGGACAGGGATTTGGAGGAGATTTTTGGGAATCCTGAGGACCAGAGCTGTGCCAGGGGCAGAGATTTGGGGGTGATTTTGGGAACTGTGCAGGGCAGAGCTGTGCCAGGGACAGGGATTTGGGGGTGGTGGTCCTGCTCCTTGCCATGGGAGTGCCAAGGGGAGAGATGGATGAGGAGCATGGAGGTGGCTTCTCCCACTGGAACAGCCAAGGACACCAACTTCAGTGGCCACCTGCATCCCGGAGAGGCCAGAATTGTTAAATTCTGCACCTTCCCGTGGAAGATCCGAGGGCCAGGTGCTGGGTGACAGTGGGAGAGGCACCTGCCTGAAGCCACCCCAAAATTCTCCAAGCTCAGGTGACACCGCTGTGGTGTCATCTTCTCCTGGGCTCCTTCTCTGCCCTCTCAGGGGCCTTCCCGTGCCAAGGTCAACAGAAAGGTCTCCAAAGGCATCCATGGTGGGATTGAGGCACCTTTGCCTTGTCCGAGCCGTGTCCTGATGTCCCGGCTGTCCCCGCAGGAGAACATGGCCCAGCAGGCCACGGCCCTGCGCTCCCAGGTCAAGAGGAACACCATGAAGGACAAGCTGAAGCTGGTGCAGAACTTCCTGCAGAAGCTGCGCTTCCTGGCGGATGAGGTGGGTCCCTCACGGGCAGAGGTGGCTCTGGCTGGGGCAGCACATGGAGACAGAAACCTGGGATGGATGGAGGGATGGAGGGATGGATGATGGATGGAGGGATGGATGGAGNGGATGGATGGATGGATGGATGGATGGATGGATGGATGGATGGGTGGATGGATGGAGGGATGGAGACCTCTGAGGGCAGGTGAGGGCCCTCTGCAAGGAGCCATTCCAAGTCCATGAGCTGTCCCGTGATCCCTGTGCACTCCTGGCTGGGAATGAGCTGATGTGGAAGAACCTTAAGAGTTTCCCAGCAAAGGGACCGAGCTGGGTCCTCCAGCAGCAGAGCTGGAGATGTTTCAGCCATTCCGAGCCATGGAGGAATCCTGTGGAACCTCAAAAACAATTCCAGTGCCCCCAGTGTGGCAACAGGCACATCATCTTCCATGGAATCCGTTGGATTCGCCTCCAGAGGGCCTCCAGCACCACCAGTGCCTCAGTGGTCGGAGCTGGGGCACTGACGGGGCTCTCCCGCGGCGTTCCCAGCCCCAGCACACGATTCCCGACGTTTTCATCTGGATGATGAGCAACAACAAGCGCATTGCCTACGCCCGCATCCCTTCCAAGGACATCCTGTACTCCATCGTGGATGAGGAGATGGGCAAGGACTGCGCCAAAGTGAAGACGGTTTTCCTCAAGGTGAGGATCCGTCTGTCCTGGGGGAGCCGTGGCGAGGAGGAGGGAAGCGGAAGAGGGAATCTGGGAGATGAGGATGAGAGTTGGGTATCCGTTTTCCCTGGGGTTTGAATACTGGAAAAACGTGATCCGTATTCTGCTGGTAGGGGTGGAAATCTGCCCCTAGGGAGGGTGAATCACTGGTCTTACCCAGTCCGGTAAGTGGGAAATGTTTGGAAAGAGGGAGATGCTTTATCCAGCAGGAAATCCAGAGAATTTCTGGCTCAGGGAAAGGAAATCATGATGGGAAGAGGACGATGCATGAGCCAGAGTGGTGTCGTGATCCCAAAGGATCCTTGGGTTTAAGGAACAGCAGCACAGTGCCTCGAAGGGGCTGGGTGCTCCAAGAGGCGGCGTGTCCGCATTCCCGATATCCATGCGGAATCTTCCTTCCCTTGTGCTCAGCTCCCTGGGAAGAGGGGCTTTGGACCTGCTGGCTGGACAGTGCAGGCCAAGATGGAGATCTACCTGTGGCTGGGCCTCAACAAGCAGCGCAAGGACTTCCTGAGTGGCCTCCCCTGCGGATTCGAGGAGAAGAAAATCCCCCGAGGCCAAAACCTGCCCTCCTTCCCACCCATCAGCCTCCTGTACACCAGTAAGGAATTCCCGTGGCATGGGACATGGAAAGAAGGTGGGAGGGAAACTGGCTGGATAACCCCTGGTCCGACAGCTTCCAGGAGCTAAGGGGGAAATCCCTCCAGTTGTCCCAGGAGAGCTGGGGGGTGGGAATTGTGTCCCATCACCCCGATCCTGTTCACAGCTGACACGCACACAACGAACAGGATGCCAAAGAAATCCGTATCCGTTCGGGATTCGCACTTTGAGCTGAGATCCTTCACCCCATGAGCAAAAACAGGCCCCTGAGACCTTCCCTGGATGAATTCCGGGAGCTTTTCCCGAGCCATCCCATCCCCTCTCTCTTCCAGAGAAACAGGTTTTCCAGCTGCGAGCCCACATGTACCAAGCCAGGAGTTTGTTCGCAGCCGACAGCAGCGGCCTCTCGGATCCCTTCGCCCGGGTCTTCTTCATCTCCCAGAGCCAGTGCACCGAGGTGAACATTCCCGGGATGCAGGGATGGAGGGATGCGGGGATGGATGACTCTGCAGGTTCCACCCTGCTCCCGTGGCACAGATCCCGTGGACAGGGATCAGGCTGATCCTGGGGTCCTGCACAGTGGGAAAGCAGCTCTGGAACTGGGGATTGACTGTCTCCAGGAGGTCTTTTCCCAGGAGCCCATTCCCAAACGCGCCCCACATCCTGGTGGCTGCAATTTCCCGTGATTCCTCGTGATTCCTTGTGGATGCCTGCCTGTTGAGTCAGAACTGGGCCATGTTAAAGTGGTTTTTGGGCTTCCTTCCCAGTCCAAGGGTTGCCAGGCTTTAGGAAGCCTGGAGGACACAGGGAACAGTCCATCTCTGCTCATCTGCTGTTCAATTGTTTCCCTCAGAAGAATCCCTGGGAGATTCCCGATGCCTCTCTGACCCCAAAAATGCTCAGCAGCCCCACCTGCCACCCTTTCCCAGGACTTTGGTCCATCCCCGGAGCAGCAGCGATCTCTCTCATTTTTCCAGGTTCTTAACGAGACCCTTTGTCCAACCTGGGACCAGCTGCTGGTGTTCGACAACGTGGAGCTGTACGGGGAAGCTCACGAGATGCGGGATGACCCCCCCATCATCGTCATCGAGATCTACGACCAGGACACGGTGGTAAGAAATTCCCAT
Organism: Rhipidura dahli; assembly: GCA_013399225.1. Classification (NCBI taxonomy): domain Eukaryota; kingdom Metazoa; phylum Chordata; class Aves; order Passeriformes; family Rhipiduridae; genus Rhipidura; species Rhipidura dahli. The sequence goes on along the minus strand of VXAC01001171.1, from coordinate 15,275 downwards.
GGAATTGTGTGCGGTTCGGGTGCCAGGATCTCTCCGGAGTCGGAGGCAGAGGATGTGGGCAGCCTTTTTTCCGAACTCTTGGAAAATGATCCCTCCGCATCTCCCACGGAGTCTCTGCTGCTCATAAATCCCAGACGTAACTCCCTGTATCCTATTTTCGGAGAGGGAAGCAAGAGGCTGTAGCCAAGGAGTTTTTCCCTTTGGGAAAACTGCTCATCCCAGACCTCCTTGCTGTCCCAACCCTTGGCTTTCCCAAACCTCCTTCAAGGAGCCAGGGCTGAAACTCTTCCCTGAGCTTTGGCATCCCCAGCCCAGAGCACCAATCCCGTTCCTTTTCCGACCACGACGGGGAGAGCCGCAGGGCCAGTTTTGGAATTCTCGCATTGGATCACCAACGCCAACTGCTTTTGGGAAGAACCGCAGGGCTAATCTTGGAATTCCTCTGTTGGATCCCCAACTCCAAGTGCTCTTTCCATAGGGAAAAGCCGATTTCATGGGCCGGACGTTCGCCAAGCCGGTGGTGAAGATGTCGGACGAGCAGTACTGCCCCCCGCGCTTCCCACCGCAGCTGGAATATTACCAGATCTACCGCGGCAACGCCACAGCCGGAGACCTGCTGGCCGCCTTCGAGCTGCTCCAGGTGCCAGCTGGACAAAGGGATGGGAAGGATGGATGCAGGGCTGGAAGGGAGAGGGGATTGATTTATGGAGAATTGGATATTTGGGAATAACTGGGAATAAATTCCCCTTCACCGCTTCATTGCTCTGCTGAACTCTTGTAGCTTTTACTTGGATGCATCAACCATTTGTTGGTCATCAAAGACACCTGGAAGTGTCCAAGGACAGGTTGGACAGGGCTTGGACCAACCTGGGACACTGGAAGGTGTCCCTGCCCGTGGCAGGGGTTGGAATGAGTTGATCTTTGAGGTCCCTTCCAACCCAAACCAATCTGCGATTCCACAATTCCGGGAGATGGACCAAAAAACTGCTTCCCAGCAGCTCAGAGGAGCAGATCCTAATCCATGATCCATCTCTTCCAGATCGGCCCCGGGGGCAAGTCAGACCTGCCCCCAATCGATGGCCCCACGGACATGGATCGGGGTCCCATCCTTCCGGTGCCGCTGGGAATTCGGCCGGTGCTGAGCAGATACAGAGTGGAGGTAACGGCCTTGGAGCACCCCGTGTCCATGTGGAGGGTTTCCTGGGGCAGGACAGTGTCTCCGGGGGTGCTGGATGGGCAGGAAGGAGCTGGGAGTCAAGGATGTGTCTGTGGTGGCCGGAGTGGGAACCAGGTTGCAGCATCCCTAAAAAAACCCAGGGAACTGGATCACTTTGTGCTGTCCAAACTGGGCAGGACGGTGAGAGAAGCAGCACCTGGGCTGAAATGCAGCTCAGGGAATGCTGGAGATGGACACGGAGCTGGATCATCTCTTCCCAAAACAATCCCATAGCTCCGGTGTTCTGCATCCCACTAAATTTGGGCAAGGAGGATGANCAGGCTCAGCTTGGACAGCAGCAGGAATTTCCCCATGGAAAGGGTGCTCAGGCCTTGGTAGGGGCTGCCCAGGGAGCTTTGGAGTGCCCATCCCTGGAGGTGTCCCAGGAAGGGCTGGAGGTGGCACTGAGTGCTCTGGGCTGGGGACAAGGTGGGCACTGGGCACAGCTTGGATTCAATGAACCTGGAGGGCTTTTCCAAATGATTCCTTGGTTCTGTGATGTGTCCCATGAGGGCCCCTGTCCCTTGGAGGTCCTGGTGGACATCCATGGCCCAGGCAATGCCCATGGGGACGTTCAGGGCCCAGCTCAGCCCCGGGGGAAGGTGGTTCCACCCAGGTGAGATGCCGCTGGCCAGGTCTCCAAAGGGATCTCAGCTCTTGGTTTTCCCCACATTTGCATCACAATAAATGAGTTGCATTCCTTACAATTTTATGGGGAATGAGGAGGTGGGAAAATGGCCGCTTTGGGGAATTTTGGATGGTGGCAGTCTGTTATCCCAGGCAGGGACGGGAAAGTTTCCCCAGTGACACGGATTCCACTGGGACAAAGCGATGGCAGTGCTGGATCTGGAGCCACCACAGACGGACAAAGCCGCTCTGCGGAGTCCCGGGGTGGGAAAAGGCCAGGAAGGGAGAAAGGCAGGGAAATGAGTGTCGAAAGCAGCAGCTGGGAGACCTTGGGCTGCAAACCAGGAGTGGGATGGAAGATTTGGGGTGTCAGGAGGAGACACCTCAGGAATCCATCACTGCCCAGAGATGACATCGTCAGTGGGATCCCTCTCCATGGAGAACCAACTCTCCCGGGTGAGATCTTCCCTCTCACACTCACATGCTCCTTCCTCCTCCTCCTCCTCCTCCTGCCCTAGATCTTGTTCTGGGGGCTCAGGGACCTGAAGAGAGTGAACCTGGCTCAAGTGGACCGGCCTCGTGTGGACATCGAGTGTGCCGGGAAGGGCGTCCAGTCCGCCCTGATCCAGAACTACAAGAAAAACCCCAACTTCAGCACTTTGGTCAAGTGGTTCGAGGTGGTGAGTGTGGCTTCTTCCCTCTGATCCCTCAGCTGGAACCCAGAATTCCTGGAGCCCACCACGGCTCCGGACCTTTCCTCCAGTTTTCCCAAAGGAATGGAGCACATGGGCACCATTCCTTATACCTGAGTGTTCCCAAGCCACGTTTTGCTGGAGCAGCTCTGAACTTATTTTTCCAGCATGATCCCAGTTCTGGTCCCTGCTGGTCTTCCCAGCATGATCCCAGTTCTGGTTCCTGCTGGTCTTCCCAGCATGATCCCAGTTCTGGTCCCTACCGGCCTTCCCAGCATGATCCCAGTTCTGGTCCCTACCGGCCTTCCCAGCATGATCCCAGTTCTGGTCCCTTCCGGCCTTCCCAGCACGATCCCATGAATTATTAAAATGTGAATATAAATCTAATATCGACATCCACCTGAGACAGACAAAGACTCTCTAACTCGTTAAGATCAGACAGTGGATGTTTATTTCAGCTCCAGAGAGCTGCAGGGACAGCTCCCAACTCTACAGCTCCAGAGTCACAATGCAACACAGAACTTCTTTATCAATAACAACAATGCATATTTAAAATACATATTTTATATATTCATAGCATAGACGCCTCCCATTCCCCGCTTTGTATGGAAATTAGCAAAAAGTCATTAAGCATCCGCAGTTCTTACAGTGGAATTTGGGTCGGTGGTTGTAAAATGGGTCTGAAGGTTGCTTTTGAGGAAGTAAAACTTGTCCTCCTCACTTTGACCTTCTCTGGTTTTTCACAATACATTTGACCTTGGAAAACTCCCAATGGAGTCCTTCACTTCCTGTCCTTCTCATCCATTGCTTTTGAATAGGCTGCATCTGGATAGGATTTGTAACTGTCCAGGGTCTCCTTTGAATTTCTTTTTCTGAGATTATTAATTGCCAATTTAAACACAACTGAATAAATATCAAACAGTCAGAGCTTATCCTTCATTTAACCATTAATTTCTTTCCAGCTGAGTTCTGTATCTTATATTCTAGTTGATTTCAACAAAACTAACTTTTATCTAAAATGTCTAAAATAAATGTCCGAAATAAATATCCAAATGTCTAAAATAAAACCCCCCGTGTTTCACCCAATTCTGGTCCACTCCCCCCCTTCCCAAGCACCAAACCAGCTACTCCCAGTCCCCCGATATCCATCCCTCCTCTGCTTCCCAGGACCTGCCGGAGAACGAGCTGCTGCACCCTCCCCTGAACATCCGGGTGGTGGACTGCCGGGCCTTCGGCCGCTACACCCTGGTGGGCTCCCACACCGTCAGCTCCCTGCGCAAGTTCATCTACCGCCCGCCCGACAAGAAAGCCCAGCACTGGAACATGGCAGGTACCAGCACTGGGAGACACGGGGACCTCGTCTGGGGCATCCACGGGGAGAAGAGGGAGGTGGGATGGCCTGTGAAGACCACGAGGTGGTTGGTTAACCCACAGAATTTCTGGGTTTGGGTCCGGTCTTAGACAGAGGTGCAAGAAAACTTCAGCACTTTGGTGGTTCCAGTTTGTGAATCTCCTCTTCCCTTTGAGCCCTCGACCAGAACCCAGAATTCCTGGAGCCCAAACTGTGGCTCCAAGCCCTTTGTTGAGGTTTCCTCTGAGGGGTGAGGAGCCACAGGGTGCAATCTGTGATTTCCCCGTTCATTTTTGGATCTGTGGGTCTTGCCTGCTCCCCCCAGTTTCTTTAAGACAAGAAAGGTTTCCCTCCAACCTCTCTGCAGCTTCAGGACTTGAGTCCCCAGGTATTGCTCAGGACTGGGACAGGATTTGGCCACACTCGGTCTCTGTGGTGGCCGTAAAGAGCGGAGACCGAGGCCCCCTCTTGACCCCAACCACCCCAATCCATCAGCAACCGCAGCAAAACCCATCCCAGGCCCATTTCCCACCCATCCCAGCAGCCGAGGGCTTGGGAGCCACAGGAATCGCTCCTCTCCTCCCAGCTTTGGGGCTGGAGGCCGGATGAGATTCCCAAGAACACATTCCCAAGAACACATTCCCAAGAACACATCCGAGGGTTGTGTGCAAACCAGCCAAGGCTTTTCAGGACAACCTTCTCTGCCTCTCCTCCTCCGGACATTTCCTGCTTATCCTCCACCTTCCTTTGCTCCGTGTGGGATTTTGGTCCTGCTGAAGGCTCTGTGCTCATTTCTGCTGCTCCAAACAAGGTGGTCCCACAGCGCTCTGGCCTCAATCCTCTAGGATCTCTCCTGAATTTCCAGTTTCTGGCCTCAATCCTGTAGGATCTCTCCCGAATTCTCAGCTCCTGGCCTCAATCCTGTAGGATCTCCCCCGAATTCTCAGTTCCTGGCCTCAATCCTGTAGGATCTCTCCCGAATTTCCAGTTTCTGGCCTCAATCCTATAGGATCTCTCCCGAATTTCCAGTTTCTGGCCTCAATCCTGTAGGATCTCTCCTGAATTCTCATTTTCTTCACTGAATCCTTCAGGATCCTACCTGAACTGTTGGTTTCTCCTCTCCACTGTCCCTCTCCCTTGTTCTTTCTCCTTCTCTGTCCTCTGTCCAGCCAAACACCTCAACGGGTACCTGGCCATGACCAGCAGGGCCCATCGCTCTCGCCCCACAGGGGAGATCGTTGTCAACATGGAACCCGAGGTTCCCATCAAGAAGATGGACACCATGGTGAAGCTGGAAGCTGTGAGTATCCGCGTGGCAACGCCTCTTTCCCGATGGAATTGCCGATTTCCGAGGGATTCCACCCTGAGCTGGGTGGGCAGCGTGTCCCAGGGATGTGGGGCTGTGTCACACTGAACGTGTCTGTGCCCAATCTCTTGACCAGAATGGGAATTTCAACTCCTTCTCCCATCCTTCTACTCCAGAGCTTTTTCCACAAAACAAGATTCCTGTTTTAAATCATATTTATTCCTTCCAAAATGCTTCCAGGGCTGGAGCCCCTCTGCCCTGGGAGCCAGGCTGGGAGAGCTGGGGGTGCTCACCTGGAGAGGAGAAGGATCCAGGGAGAGCTCAGAGCCCCTTGCAGGGCCTGAAGGGGCTCCAGGAGAGCTGGAGAGAGACTGGACACAAGGGCTGGAGGGACAGGAGCCAGGGAATGGCTTCCCAGTGCCAGAGGGCAGGGATGGATGGGATCTTGGGAAGGAATTCTTTCCTTGGAGGGTGGTGAGGGGGTGGGATGGGCTTCCCAGAGAAGTTGTGGCTGCCCCTGGATCCCTGGCATTGCCTCAGGCCGGGTTGGACAGGGCTTGGAGCACCCTGGGACAGTGGGAGGTGTCCCTGCCCATGGCAGGGCTGGAATGAGATGAAATTCAAGGTCTCTTCCCACCCAAGCCATTCTGGGACTGATGATTTGCACTCAGCTGGGGGTGTGTCCTTAACCTGCTCTCCCTCTCCCTGCTCCGTTCCGTGCCGGGCGGCAGAATTCCGATGCAGTGGTGAAGGTGGACGTGGTAAGCGATGGATCTTCTCTGCACCCCTGCTCCCAACCCTCTGCTCCCTCTCCAACCTTTCCGTGCCACTTCCAATGGACCAGGAACCCTCCCCAGCCCCAGCCAGGCAGGGACACCACCCCCTCCATCCCATGGCAGAGACACACCAGCACTGTCCCCTCAAGGGATGTGGCAGTGGCCTCAATCCTGCAGCTTGGGAAGCTCCTCTGGACCAGGACTTCTCATCCCAGCTGTCCCAGGAGGAGCTGGACAAGGTAGTGCCCTATGGGAGGGATGCTGGGCATTCCCACCACATCCAGACAGCAGCTGGGAAAGGTTCCCTCGCTCCACCAAGCGGGCCCAGGGTGCTTTGCCGGGCACGGTTCGACAGTTGCCATGGAAGATTCCAGAGATGTAGCCAGGAAAACGCACGGATAAATGGGATGGATGGAAATGTGGAGGTGTCTTGGGACTGCCCCATCCTGAAAGTGTCCAAGGTCAGGTTAGATGGGGCTGGCAACAACCTGGAATAGCTGAAGGTGTCAGGATTGGAATTGGATGAGCTTTGAGGTCCTTTCCCACCCAAACCATTCCATGATTCTGGCACCGTTTCCACAGCCTTGGTCATCCTTGGCTGTTTTGTGCCTCAGTCGCTGTAAAAAGCAGAAAGGCCCCCAGGCCTGGGAGGTTCTCCCTCCTCAGGAGCTTCATCCCCCACCTTTGTACTTCCAGAGACGATTCCCCTTCACCTGATCCCTCCCCTTCCCCGTCTGTGCTTCCCTTGTCCCTCCAGACCGAGGAAGAGAAGGAGAAAAAGAAAAAGAAGAAGAAAGGAGGAGGAGGAGGAGGAGGTGGTGGCGGGGAGGAAGCGGAGGAGGAGGAGCCAGACGAGAGCATGTTGGACTGGTGGTCCAAGTACTTCGCTTCCATTGAGACGATGAAGGAGGTGGGTGAGGAGCAGCAGCGAGGGGTATCCAGGGGAGATTGTTTCCTTCCTGCGAGGTCTCCCTGAATTCCAGCTCCTTCCAAAGCCTTGGGGCTGTGCTGCATCCCACAACTCTTAGGGAACCCCAAAATTGTTCACACTGGAAAAGCCCTTGGAGACCGTAGAGTCCAACCATTCCCTGGCACTGCCAAGGCCACCACTGACCGTGTCCCCAAGCGCCACATCCACACGGCTTCAAACCCCTCCAGGGATGGGAACCCCACCACTGCCCTGGGCAGCTTTTCCATGAAAAGATTGTTCCTAATTTCCAGTGGCTTCCTTTGTCCCCCAGCAACTCCGGCAGCAGGAAGCGGCCGCGGCAGAAGCGGAGGAGAAGGAAGAGATGGAGATCGGAGAGGGTGAGGCTGGGAGTGAGAGAGGGAACATGGCAGGGAAAGGTGGGACCGGGATTCCTCTGAGTGCTTGGACATCCCTTTGGGAATCTGCCACAGATCTCTGGCCAAACCAGATGCTCCCAGTGTGCTGTGTTTTCCCAAAAAAGGGTCAATTCTTGAGGATGTTTTTCCCTGCACGCTGAACTCTTTTCTTGCTGCCCTAACACGGGCGGTGGAGACAAATACAGTTTAGGACAAGTTCTCTCACCTAACTTATCAATTTATATCATTTAATATATTACATATTATTTATCGCTAACTATCATTTTTATAAAATTATGAGATTAATTATGGCCTAAATGTGTTTTTCGCTGAAGGAAGTCGGGTCTGTAGCTCAGGTGGGCTTCTGACTTTGCCTAAATTTGGGCGAGACTAATTTTGTCCCAAAAATGATTCAGGTCAAGAATCCTGGGACTGGCTGGTCAAGGGTGACTTTGTCCATCTGGCTGTGCCACCAGCAGGGATGGGAGGGGTGTCCCTGCAGAATTCCAGCCTCGCTTTCCATATGCTCCATGTCACCATGGCAGGGGGTCGTTGCTGTGGCCCAGGCAACACCAAATCCTTCAGCTGAGTAAAATTCCGAGCCTGCTTTCTCTTGGGAGACCAATCTTTATATCCCAGGAAAAACGAGGTCGGGTCTTGTTGAGCTTGGAGACGACTCTGAGCAGGTTCTTCTGGGTGTGTCCCCTGTTGGTTTTTCTCTGTCTCCTGAGAATGATTTGTTTCCCTCGGCTTTCCCACTCCTTCCTCCTTTCCACTGAAGTTTTTCCATCTGTCTGCCACCATCACTGGCCATCATGTCCAGCCCCCATGAAAGCTGGCAGAGGCACCAAGGGACAGGGATTGCAGCAGGGGGAGAAGTTTCCTTTGGATCCACCTTTTCCAGCAGCATCTTCCCGTGGCTGGTGGTTGCTCCAAACGAAACTCCGGTGACCTGCGATTGCAGCTGCTCCTGGACAAACCGAGGGCATCAGCATCCCCTCTGTATTCCCAGCCTGGGGTTCCATTCCCCGGGCTCCATAAAGCAGGAAAAGTCTCTGGCAGAAGGAAGAAAAGATGCTGTGGGCAGGACCAAGTTTTCTCCCCGCTGTCGAAGTTCTCTGTCCATGTTTTGTAGTCCTCCAAGTGATTCCTGCTCAGGTCAGCGCTGGAATTCCCTGCACAGAGATCTCCAGGCTCCTGGAGATGCTGTGATCCAGAGCCAAGGAAAGACAGGGCAGGGCTGGGATGGGACTTGTGGGCGATGGCAGCTGGCAGCTTTCATGCTCCTCTTCTTCGAAGGACCCTGTCCAAGCCCCGCCTCATCTCCCCCACCTTTCCTCACCCTCATTTCCATCTCCTCCCTCCCTCCTCACCCTCGTTTCCATCTCCTCCCTCCCTCCTCACCCTCATTTCCATCTCCTCCCTCCGCACCACTCCCCCTGGACTCAGAGACCAAATTTGGTGACTCTCCCATGAAAGGCTCCAAGGCTCAGGCGAAGAACAAGGACAAGGACAAGTCCAAGGCACCGAAAGATGACAAGAAGAAGAAGCAGCAGCCGGTGCCTGAGCTCCCCGAGAAGAAGAACAAGCAGAAGATCGATGAACTCAAGGTACCCCAAGGAAGTACCTAATCCTAGGGATGATGTGCCTTGGGACATCTCTCCCAGGGATGTATCCTGGGACAAGGCTTCCCAGCCTGTCTCCATAGCTGGAAGGAGTCTGAGATCACAAGAAAAGGGGTTGTCCTGGGATAGGCTCATCCTTGGGGCGGCTTGGATATGCCCCAGCTGGAGGGGAGAGTTTTTCTGCCTGGATGCGGCTGTCCCAGCCAGGATTCAGGGCAGGAATGGGCTCTGGTTCAGTGATCCCAAGGATCCCTTAGGATTTATGTCACCTGTGGTTCTGGGGTTCAGGTGGAGCTTGGACCTGGGTCTTTGTCTTGGTTTGAGACACCCCAAGACAGTCTTGCACGGAGGGGGAACAATGGCCTCACCTGTTGTTCTGAGAGTCCCTTTTTCCAACCCCATAGCGCTGGAGGGCCTTCCCCTTCCTAGAAAAATTAGGCACTGGGAGCTGAGGTGTCCACGTTCACAGAATCCCGGGATCGCTGAGGTCGGAAAAGCCCTTCCAGACCACCAAGTCCAACCTGTGACCAAACCCCCACCTTATCCCCAACCCAGGGCACTGAGTGCCACATCTGGGCCTTCCTCAGACACCTCCAGGGATGGGCACTCCAAACCTCCCTGGGCAGCCCCTGCCAAGGCCTGAGCACCCCTTCCATGGAGAAATCATTCCCAATATCCAACCTAATCCTCCCTGGCCCAGCCTGAGGCCGTTTCCTCTTGTCCCATCCCTTGTTTCTTCTGAGCTGCCTGAGAGCTCATCTTTTCCTCCCCTTTATTTTCATCCCAAATTCCCTCCTTTTATCTTCCCATCATCTCAGGTCTTCAACAAAGAGCTGGAAGCAGAGTTTGACAACTTTGAGGATTGGCTGCACACCTTCAACCTGCTCCGGGGCAAGATCGGGGACAACGATGACAACGCCACGGAGGAGGAGCGGATAGTGGGGAGGTTCAAAGTGAGTGAGAAGGGAGGTTCAAAGGGAGAGGTCAGGAATGTTGGTTGGGATCTCAGGGAGGGTGTTTTGGGATGGCTTTGCTTCCCTGGAGCCCCTGGGCAGCAGGACTCAGCCGGGCCATGCTCTCCCTTGCACCAGGGCTCCATGTGCGTCTACAAAGTGCCGCTCCCTGACGACATCACCAAGGAGGCGGGATACGACCCCACCTTCGGGATGTTCCAGGGGATCCCCAGCAACGACCCCATCAACGTGCTGGTCCGAGTCTACATTGTGAGGGTGAGTGGGAATTTGGGGTGTGACTGGCAGGATCCGGCACTCCCTTCCAGCCAGAGCTGGTCCTGGTGCCATAGGGATGGTGGGATTTAGCTCCAGAGCATCAGGACCCGGGATGCAGCTTGGGGACTGCAGCAGCTCCTTGGTTATGGAATGGTTTGGGTTGGAAGGGACCTTAAAGCCCATCCCCTTCCACCCCCTGCTGTGGGCAGGGACACCTCCCACTGTCCCAGGTTATTCAGGGACATCCCAGGGTATCCAGGCCCTGAACGGTGTCTCCAGGGCTGTGTGCTCCCAGCACTGGGAACAGGACAAATCCAAGCTCCTGCCAGATCCAGAGACCTCTCTCCGGCAGGTGGGATGGACCACATGGCGTGTCCTAGTGCTGATCCTGGTTTGGATCAGCCTGGAATGTGAGGTGTTGGTTCGTTCCACAGCCATGCCACCACCCCAGTGATGGTTCAGGATGGGAGAGAATGGGACAAAAAGACTGGAATGGGATCTGGCAGGATCGGGTAGATCCATCTGAAGGACACGGCACCTCCTTGAACACGCGTTCCACGATCATTTATGTGATCCAGCCAACGCGTGTTTTTCTTTTCCATATGGAGTGTGCTCTGGGAAAAGTCACTTCCTAACCCCTGAACTGGTCATCCACCTGTCCCCAGGTGTGGAGTTTTTAGCCAGGCACTTGGGAGGGGTCTCCACCCTGCTGGGTGCCCTTTGCCACCACCTTGTCCTGGTGTATTACAAATGGGACCTACTTTTGGCTCCGTTTCCCACCAGCCTAGTTGTCCATCCAGAGCTGCTTCCCACTGGGATATGGAGTCTCCCATCCACCAGCAGGCTGGAATAGCAGACAACCTATTGGTTGGTCATCCCCAAAAAACCAGGAGTGGGTGGATGCATTCTCACACGGGCATCTGCTGCCGTGCCATGCTTGGAAGTGGGACTGGGGAGTTTGGGGGTCCTCACCCCTTCTCTGGGGGGAATCCAGTGTGGAGAGAACAGAAGGGGAAGGGGATGGATGTCTCAGCATCTTGGTCAGGCTTTTGCTGAGGGTGTTTCCTCTTTTTTTGCCTCTGATGAAATTCCAAAGGTGACTGTGGTGACATCTCAGGACACAGCCAGCTCCAGCCTCGCCCTAAACCAGGACAGGGATTAACACGAGGCGGGAATATCCCCATTTCAATCCAAGACACTCCGTTTAGGGACTGAAGTGGCCAAGTGTTCTCAGGGATGGAGAACGAGCCCATCCCTGAATCCTTGGCTGCCCGGCACAGCACTGACCCATCCCACCTGCTCCCTCTGAGACATTGAGTCTCTTTGCAACATTTAAAATAAGTCTCTCTTAAGTATTTAGATTGAGTTTTTCTTAAACATTTAAACATTAAGGATTTAGTTAAAAGATCAGTTAGAAAAGGAAGCAGGCACAGCAGAATCTAAACAATGGGATTGATGGTTAAGTGAAGAAACTGCGGCCGGAATAAACTCCTCAGGTCTGGGAACTGATTACTGGTTATCTGATGTTGTTCAGCTGGGCTGTAACAAGGATCTGCAGAGGAAGAACCAGACAGTTATTGATGACCCCATTCAAACCCTGGTTTGGGAAAGGAACTGGGAGTTCTCCCAGGCCACATGTATTGTTAAAAACTAAGAAGGTAAAAAGGTCATTGCGAGGAAGAAGAGTTACTTCATCCAAAGAGGGACATCCCCCCCCCTAATTATGAGACCACCGACCCATTTCCTACAGAGAACTACGCATGCTTAATGACTTTTTAGCTAATTTCCATATGGAGCAGGGAATGGGAGGTGTCCATGGTATTAATATGTATTTGTATTTTGAATATTTAGAACTTTCATGGATAAACAGACTTTGGATTGCTTTGTAATATGGGAGCTGTGCTTTTGGAGCGATCCTCACAGCTTCCTGGCTCTGGAATAAACAAATCCTTCCTAACCCAAACGAGTTAGAGGGTCTTTGTCCATTCCAGTTGGATATCGATATTAAATCTATATCCATATTTTAATTAATCACCTCCAGGCCACGGACCTCCACCCAGCTGACATCAATGGGAAGGCCGATCCCTACATCGCCATCAAGCTGGGCAAGACAGACATCAAGGACAAGGAGAACTACATCTCCAAGCAGCTGAACCCTGTCTTTGGGAAGTGAGTCTGCACCTGGAATTGCCGAGCTGAGCCTGAGCTTGCCGGCTCTCAGTCCTGCACCTGAGCTGTCCCGTGGCTGCTCCTTGAGCTGGAATGATGGGATTTATCCCACAGCGTGGATGTCCTTCTGGGATGTCCTTTTTTGCCAGCGTGTGGTCAATGTAGGGCCAGGTGCTTAAGAGATGAACCTGAAATTTATCTGATCGGGGTGAAACACCCACCGAGGAATCATTACACCTAAGTCTAAGTGAGAATAAAACACAAACTCAGTCTCAGAACTGTTGGGACATCCAGGGCAAGGATTTTCCCTCCTGTTGAGGACTGGTGGGTCTGGCAGAGCCGGTGGTTGAGTTAAAACCCACCTCAGATGTCCTGCAGTGGTGGATGCAAATTGATTGAACACCATCCATGGATTGGAGCAGACCCACCTCCCCCATGGTGGACAAACCACGGGTCTGTCCTGTGGTGGCAGCCAGACCCTCCAGCAGTTTTTCTCTTCTTCCCCCAATCCCAGATCCTTCGACATCGAGGCCACCTTCCCCATGGAGTCCATGCTGACCGTGGCTGTGTACGACTGGGACTTGGTGGGCACCGACGACCTCATCGGGGAGACCAAGATCGACCTGGAGAATCGCTTCTACAGCAAGCACCGGGCGACCTGCGGGGTGTCCCAGACCTACTCCATGTACGGGAAAAGCCTTCCCTGCCCCACCTTCCACCCGGACCCTCCTCTGCCTCACCTCCCATCCCAAGCCAAGAGCTCCCGCAGGAATCCCACCCCCTTCACTGCCTGCTGATCCTGGAATGATTTGTTTTGGGAAGGACTTCACACTGGGCAGGTCCAATCCTGCCATGGGCAGGAGGAGTCTGTGCTGTCCCTGGTTTTGTGACCAGCACTAGGGAGCAGCAGAACGTGTTGTCAGGAGCCCAGGGCAGGAGGGAGGGACTGGGAGGACTGGTGGGACTGGGAAGAGGGGTGAGGTCAGGGCTGAAAAAGATGCAGAGCAAGTGGGACGATGCCGAGCATCAGGAATCAAGTGGGATGCACTGGGAATTCCAGGTCTGAGCCAAGGTGGGGTGGAAAGTGTTTGCAAAAGGGGCACAGAGGGATTAAGTCTTCTCTGAAGTTTCACCTTTGCTGCCCCAAATCCTTTCCCTGGGAATTTTGGGTCCTTTGTGGTGCAGTGGGGTTTTTTTCTGGCAAAAGGGAAAAAAATGGCTCTTTCCTCCCAACCTTTTTCCTCTGACCTCACCCTCCTATTCCCAGCCATGGGTACAACACCTGGCGTGACCCCATGAAGCCCTCCCAAATCCTGTCCAAGCTGTGCAAAGAGGGAAAAGTGGACGGGCCACACTTCGGGCCAGGGGGAAGAGTGAAAGTTGCCAACAGGGTCTTCACCGGCCCCACGGAGATCGAGGATGAAAATGGTATGGCCCTGTGGGATCATCCTATGGGGTGGAGGTTCTGGAGGGGAGCTGGGGGGTCTGCTCATCATCCAGGGTTGGAATCTCAGAGTAATCTGAATCATGGGATGGTTTGAAAGGGACTTTTGAAGGTCGCCCAGTCCAACCCCCCCAGACAGATGTGGTGTCACCCAGCCCTGCAGTCACCATCCCAGTATGGGACCAGAGTCCTACAGACCCTCCAGGCCAGTGGGTTCCTCTTGGAATCACTCCACGGACATCCATGACCACCCAGAGTGACCAAAGCTGCCTCTGGAAACACCCTCCTGGCAGTGCACGTCCAAAGAGCAATGGAGACACCACACAGCTTTTCCAGGGTGTAGGAAATTGTTATCCATGGAAACGCGTTCCCAAACAGTGGGAGATGAGGGTTGTGTTCCAACACACAAGAAAGAGGGAGACAGGCCTGGGCAGGCGAAGGAGAGGAGTGAAACGTGGTCAGTGGACATGGAATTGGTTCAGACAAGGAAAAATGGATGGGGGTCGGGACCTTCTGTAGGGATAGAGAGAGGAGTGAGGAAGCGCCGGCTGAGGGACAAAGCGTTCCCAAGGAATGGCTGAATCAGTTCTGCCCCTTGGAGCAGGGGTGGAGGCCTCGGGTGCTTTGCTGTCCCTGTCCCAGTTGCCCAAGCTCTCCTGTTGGTGTCACAATGAGGACAATGGGTAGAAAAACCACACAAAGTCCAGGATTTTGTATCAATGGCGACAAAACCAGTTTAATGTTTTTTTTTCCCGAGGCTTTTATATGTCAGTTCCCAAAAAGGGCGTTAAACAGCATAAAGTAATTGGTCCTCTGGCCATCCACCCCTTGAGGGGATTGGCCAAATTCTAAGACCTCTATTCCCAAATATTTTGCTCGTTAGAGCCATAACAATCCGACAAAACAATCTGCAGGTGCCAGTGTTTGCAAAATGATAACTTTGTTTTAGACAGCTTGCATGGGAAAGGCGGAGCTCTCCCAAAATGCTGCAGAGAGCTGAAAGATTCCTCTGCTGAAAGCTTTTCAATGTCCACGCTCTTCTTTGTCCTCCAGGCCAGAAGAAGCCGACAGACGAGCACCTGGCGCTGGCGGTGCTGCGGCACTGGGAGGACATCCCGCGGGCCGGCTGCCGCCTGGTCCCTGAGCACGTGGAGACGCGGCCACTGCTCAACCCCGACAAGCCGGGCATCGAGCAGGTCTCACATCCCAACGGGAATGGGAATCCCATGGGGGCCAAAGTAGCCCTAAGCCACCTTGGGGTGGGCAGGTCACCTCGGGATCCCAGCAGAGAAAATCTCCAGTGCCTCCCAATCCATCCTCATCTGTTTCACCTCCCTCAGTCCCTCCTGATTCCTCACATCTGGGGTACCTGGGAGCAAAATTCCCGACGGATTCCCGAGCAGAAGGGACTGGGAACCCCTGGGATGCTATACATAAAAGACAGAGCTGGGAATTCCTTGGAGACTCTGAACTTTCTGGAGTCCTAAGGAAGACTCTGAGCCGATTTTGTGGGG
>VXAC01001170.1:72448-91037 GCA_013399225.1 Rhipidura dahli | reverse complement strand
CCCCCCCCCCCCCGCCGAATCTGCAGCCGCACCTCCGCCCCGCTCCCGGGCCCGGCGCTGCGGGGCCTGCGCTGACACCGGGGGGCGCTGCACGGCCCGCGGGACCCCCGGCCCCCGCACTGACCCACTGACCCCCTGCACTGACCCCCCGACCCCCCGCACTGACCCCACTGATCCGCTGCACTGCCCCCTGCACTGTTCCTGCTGCAATGACCCACTGACCCCCTCTGTGCTGACCCCACTGACACCCCTGCTCTGGCACCACACTGCCCACTGCCCCCATTGCTCTCCCCACTGCTCTTCCCCCCCTGCACTGACCTCACACACCCCTTGCAGGTGCTGTCACATGTGTGCAGCAGCCAGGACATGCCAGGACTGTCCCCGGGGTGGGGGCGCCTGCAGTGGGTGCTTGTCATGGGCCCCCCCGGGGTCTCCTCTGGGGTCACTGGGTCACTCAGTCAGCGTGGGGACATTCTAGGTCCCCTAGAGCCTGTGGGGGGTGTGGATGGATGCCGGGGCTGGGAGCTGCTGGGCTTCCTCCGCTTGGCTCAGGGGAAGGAGAAGCCACTGAGGTACCATTGGTGGCCTGTGGGGACAAGCTGTGGTGGGTGTGTGGTGGGAGGGGGCTGGCACTGGGACCGCGGGCGCTGGGAGCATCTGTGGGCAATTGTGGTGGTGCCAGGAGGTGCTGGCCGTGGGTGCAGGTGTGGCTGTGCCCTCGTGTGTGGCAGTGGGTTGGGTTTGGTTTGGTTTGGTTTGGTTTGGTTTGGTTTGGTTTGGTTTGGCCGTGGCACAGAGAGGTGCCGGGGCAGTGTTGTGCTGCTGCCCAGCACTGGGACCTGCTGGTGGCTCTGCTGGCTCCATCCATCCCTCCATTCCCCCATCCACCATCCCTCCATCCATCTCTCCATCCATCCATCCATCCATCCCTCCATCCACCCATCCATCCATCTCTCCATCCATCCATCCATCCCTACATCCATCTCTCCATCCATCCATCCATCCCTCCATCCATCCCTCCATCCATCTCTCCATCCATCCATCCATCCCTCCATCCACCCATCCATCCCTCTCTCCATCCATCCATCCATCCATCCATCCATCCATGCATCCCTCCATCCATCCACCCCAGGATCCCCTGATGCCGGCACTGTGCCTGCTGGCCACAGTGGCTGGGTGGAGGAGAGGGTCAGCACATCCCCTCGAGGGGCTGGTTCTGGCTCCAGCCCTGGAGCTGCAGAGCTTTGGCAGCACCTGGAGCAGGAGCCAAGTGCCGGGAGTGGCTGTGGCTGTGGCTGTGGTCCGAGCAGGACCCGGCCTGGGAGGGAAATAAAATGAGGAAATTAGTCACGACAGCTGGAAAATGAGAGAAATCAAAATCCTCCGACTCAGCATGGAAGTTATTTTAGCTGCCACGGCAGTCTGGAGCAGAGCTGGGGGGCCCCTGGGTCTCCACCATGGCCATGGACCCGTGTGGGGTCCCTGCTTGGGATTTATGGCCTTTTTAGTAATTTTAGTAATTTCCTCTTTCTGCTGCTGAGCTGGCGGCAGGGCCGGGGGGGCAGTGCTGTGCCGGACCCCCACGGAGCAGGAGTGACCCCAGTGACCGGAACCGGTGACCCCCAGCCTTGGGGGGGCCTGGGCACGTCCCTCGGGCCGGGATGGACCCGGTGGCTGGAGAGCGGGTGCCCGGGGCAGTGCGCGGTTGCCCAGGGTGGGGTGTGAGGTACCCGAAGTGGGGTGTGCCGGCGGCTGCGGTGCGGGGAGGGGGTGCCTGGGGGTTTAGGGTCGGTTCAGGGAACTCGGGTCAGGTTTGGGGGCCGTGGGACAGGGAGCACACGGGGGCGGCTGCTGCACTTCCCCGGCGGAAAACCCCCGGGGGCTGCCCCGGCCGGGAGCGCTGGCAGAGGGTTTTGCTTCCCTTTTCTGCTGAAGAGATGAGTCGCTTTTCCCGTGCCGGAGGGTGGTGATGGGAGGGGGCACCTCTGTGTGTCACCCACAGCCCCCCTTGCCACCGCCGCCCTCTCCCCAGCGCCCCAAAACCACCCGAGGAGTGGGGAGCGGGGCCGGGTCCCGCCGGGGCCGGGGTGCCGAGCCCTGGGCCGGGCACGGGGCAGACCCCCGTGCTCCCACCCTGCCCTCCCCGGTCCCCTCCCGCGGGGCCGGGAAGGGGCAGGTGCCCCCATGGGCTGTGCCCCCGCGGGCTGTGCCCTCAGCCCCACGGGGCCGCTTTGCCGCCGGCATCCCGGCGCCCAGAAGGGGTTAAAGGCGCTGCCGGCCGCGCATTTCCTGGGAGAACAGAGCTGGCCTTGTGCCGGCAGCGGAGCTGGCAGCAGGCGGGGGGGCACAACAGAGCCAAGGCACTCCCCCGGTGTGCCCTGGCTGGCCCACCCCGGGCCCCCAGGGCAGCAGGACCCTCGGAGCCCCAGAGGGGCTGCAGAGACACGGGTGATCTCCAGCCCCTGTCCGGCACCGTGCAGATGCCACCAGGCAGCCCCCAGCCCTGTCCTGGAGTGGGGTCTGCTTGGCAGGGCTCCTGCCTCCCCTCCTGTCCCGTGCTGGGGGACACAGGGGCCCAGGGGGTCAGGATTTGGGGCACAGGTCCCTCCTCATCCTTCCTGGGAAGATGAGGGCGGGTCGGGGGCTCGGCTGGGGCTGTAGGGACCGCTCAGGGCCCTGATGTGGTGGCTGTGGCTGCAAATCTTGGTTGTGACAGAGCCAACATCCCCCTCCCTGGCACCTAGACGGACTTGGAGCTGCTGCTGGGGGCTCTGCCCTACACAAAGCCCCCTCCTCAGCAAGACATTTCCCCTGTGAGTGTGGGCTGTGCCCAGGGGTCCCCTTGTCGTGCCACCAGCACCTCGTACCTGGTGCTGGCAGTGCCAGGGCTGGCGGGAGCACGGGGCCGCTTTGCCGAGCCCTCAGGTCCTGCCATGGCCCCTCCACGGGCACCGTGTGTGCCCACCTTTGCTGTGTGCTGGTGACAAACCTGGGGCCCCTCTGGGCTTCTACATCCCCAGGGGTGCTGGGTGATGGAGAAGTGACCCCTGGCCACTGTCCCCCCCTCCTCCTCCTCTTCCTCCTCCTCTCCATTTCCCTGTGGTGATGCTCTCATGGGCACGAGTGTTTCCTCTCGGATTTCCTCTGATGGGGATGGGGATGGGGATGGTTCCAGCCAGGTGCCAGCTCATCCCAGGGTACCCACGGCCAGTTTGGGCTGCAGGGTTTGTGCTCAGCATGACCAGTGTGTGCCATGTCCCACTGTGGGGTGGGCACGGGGCCAGGCTGGTGCTCAGGGCTGCTTCAGGTCTGGACTGAGTCAGATGGGCCAAATGGGGCCGTGGGGAGACAGGGGCAGCCGTGTCCCACTCCAGGGGCTGCCCTGGGGTACCGCCCAGCCCTAGGAGCCCTGGGCAGAGAGATGGGGTGGCTGCAGGACAGAAGGGGCACAGGGGACGTGGGGGGCAGTTACAGCCCCTGTGGAATGTGCTCGTCCCTGAGGGTGGCCCTGTGCAGCCACAGAGGGGCCTCAGTCTCCCATAGTCCTGATCCTGGGACACTGAGGTGGTCCTGATCCTGGTCCCCCTGATCCTGGTCCCATGATCCTGATCCTGTTCCTCCCACTGCCCTGCTCCTTCTCCCTCTGCTCCTGCTCCCACCTCTCTGATCCACTTCCTTTCCCCACTGCCCTGCTTCAGCTCCTCCTGATCCAGTTCCTTCTCCCACTGTCCTGCTCTCCTTGATCCTGATCCCACTATCTTGATTCTGGTCCCGTCTCCATCACTCTCCTGCTCCCCTGTTCCTGTTCCTGCTCCCACCCCTGTGTCCCTTCTCCCCTGTGCCTCTGAGCCCCGCAGCCCCCGGGGTTCCCACTGCCTGCAGTGTCCCAGGCTGAGCAACTGGTGCAAAGTGGTGTGAGGAAACCTCCGGGCTGTGCTTGCTCCCGAACTGGAGGCCAAAGGCCGGGACTGTATTCGTGGCCCCCTGGGACCCTGCAATCGGCTTCCTGCGGGGGTGGGGATGGGGGGCCGCCTGTGCTGCTCCCCGTTCACACGCCAAGGAGCCGGGGATCCCCTGCCCGGGGGGGAAGCTGAGGCACAGCAGTGCGGTGCTCCTGGCAGCCCCCCGTGCCTGCCTGGGGGTCAGGGCACAGCCAGGCAGGGCGGGGGTCAGGGCACAGCCTCGGCCGCAGGAAGCCGCGTGTCAGGGCGGGAAGAGGAAGAGCGACTTCCCCATCCGAAGGGGCAGGGACCGGCAGGGGCTCGGGGCGGGGGCTCGGTGCCTTCCCCCTTCCCCAGCCCTGCAAACCCCGGGGCCTCCGGGGAACGGGGACCCCCAGCCCAGGACACTCCGGGACACTGAGGCTTCTCTGCCCGGCACCTCTGCTCCCTCCTTGCCTGTCACTGGCACAGGAGTGGGGCTCCCACCCTCCCGGTGAGATCCTTGGGTGGGCACCCGCTGCCCGTGGCCGGATTCCGGTGGGAAAGGGGCTGCCGGCCCCAGGGGGGCACCTCCCGCCCCTGCACTGTGGGGTGCCCCCGCCTCTGCCGGGCAGGGCTCTTGGCAGCGCCGGGCTCCGGCCAGCAGCAGGAAGGGGAGCAGGATGCAGCCCTTAATGGGAATTGCAGAGGGAACCTGAGGAAGGAAAACGCGCACCGGGACTGGGGATAAACACAGCTGCCGGAGCGGACATTGGCTCCAGGGGCCAGCCCAGTGGCCACACTCCAGCCACAGCACCAGCCCGGCCTCTGCCTGCCGGGACCAGCACTGGCCCTCCTTGGTGTGGGCGGGATCGGGGCTCAGAAAAATGGTGACGGTCCACAGGCTGCCAGAGTGCAGATATGGCCCTGCTCCCTGCCCTGCTGCCCTCCGTCCCATTCCGGGCTGGAGGCACAGCACGGCATGGCACAGCACGGCATGGGATGCTGCCACAGCCTGGCTGCCATGGATGCAGCACCCTGGGGATGATAAGGACACTGGCCACGGTGGCACATGCATTGTCCCTGGGTCATGGCAGGCAGATCCCTCTGGGGGGTCTCTGCTGGGGGATGTGCCTGCCTGGGAAGCTCATGGGGCAGTGGGTTGGATACTGAACCAAGGGGCTGTGACCCCTGTGCAGCCTCCGGCGTCAGGGTGTCAGAGGGGGGGCACCCCGGCGACCCAGCCCTGGAGTGTCCCCCCTGAGCCTCTCCCCCTCCCACAGGCTGCTGAAGGGGACGCCAGGGCCGCCGGGATGCAGAGCATCAAGTGCGTGGTGGTGGGTGACGGGGCGGTGGGCAAGACCTGCCTGCTCATCTGCTACACCACCAACGCCTTCCCCAAGGAGTACATCCCCACTGTGTTCGACAACTACAGCGCCCAGAACACGGTGGATGGCAGGACTATTAACTTAAACCTGTGGGACACGGCCGGCCAGGAGGAGTACGACCGCCTGCGGACGCTTTCCTACCCCCAGACCAACGTCTTCATCATCTGCTTCTCCATCGCCAGCCCACCCTCCTATGAGAACGTCAAGCACAAGTGGTACCCCGAGGTGTGCCACCACTGCCCCAGCGTGCCCATCCTCCTTGTCGGCACCAAGAAGGATCTGAGGAACAACCCCGAGACCATGAAGCGGCTCAAGGAGCAGAACCAGGCGCCCATCACCACCCAGCAGGGCATCAGCCTCTCCAAGCAGATCCGTGCCGTGAAGTACCTGGAGTGCTCGGCGCTCAACCAGGAGGGCATCAAGGATGTGTTCACCGAGGCCGTGAGGGCCGTGCTCAACCCGGTCCCGGCCAAGGCCAAGAAGCCCTGTGTGCTCTTGTGACNAGCCCGAAGCCTCCAGCTTTAATAATTCAGACCTTGTTTGCACTAACTGGCCGCCCGCCCCGGGGGCACCGGGGCTCCCCCGCCCCGGCTGTCAGCCGTCGCTTTTGGTGACGCCTCTCCGGTCCCGGCACAGCAACGCTTCCTGAGAAGGGGATGCCCGGGATGGACGAACCTCACTCCAGCCCTGAGCACCCCACAGAGACCTGCCACCCCACCCCGAGTCCCCCGTGGGGACCTGCCACCTCCACCCTCTACCCCCAGCCCCTCTGTGCCAGCCCTGGCACTTCTGGAGCATCTTGCTGGCACTGCCCCGTCCTGTCCCAGGATCCTGGTGGCAGTGCTGGGGGCTCCTGTGGGGTGGTTGGGGTGAGCCCCACACCAGGGACCTCCAGCCCTGCTGAGAGCGGAGCCGGTGTGGCCAGAGTCGAGTTCCTGCCCTGGCTGGTGCTGGAGCTCCACAGGGCAGTGGGACTCGCCTGTAACCAGCTGCCCCCAGAGTTGCTTCTCCTTAAATAAAAACCTGCCCAGGCCCCCCGTGTCCTGTGCTCTCCCTTTCCTGGACATGGGGACACTCCCTGGTGGGACACAGGTGTCACTGGCCCGAGCTGGGCTGAGATCCCTCACCGGGCTCATGGTGCCAGCCAGGGCTCTGTTCCGCTGGGAACTGCAGCCAGGGGAAGCTTGGGGTGTCCCTGCCATGGCCAGTCCTGACCCCACCATCCTTGTGCCCAGCTGAGTTCCTGCTCGGGGCCTTGGCACATTGTAAAGGACAGGAATGGGGACATTGCAGGAGGTGGCCACAGGGCCATTGCACTGGGTGGAAATGGAGACACTGGGGATGGGGACGTTGCAGAAATGGGCACACAAACGGGATCCCCAAGTGCTGCCTCTGGAGTGGCAGGTGGAGAGCAGAGCCCCGTGTCCCCATTCTCAGGGATGCCCTGGGGGTCCCTGTGTCCTGAGGCTGGCGATGGCAGCAGTGAGAGACCGGTGGCATTTCGCAGCCGCACTCGCCACCCCCTCACCACCCCCCGGCACGTGCTGGCGGGCGGCCGGATCCGGACACGGGCCCCTTGTCCGGCCCCGGGGCCTTCCTGCAGGAAGGGCAGAGACCCGGCGCCCGCCACAAGCCGCCTTTGTTCCCTGCTCCCGCTTCCCGGCCAGAGCCGGGGGCAGGCGTGGGCGGGGGGGCTCCGGCCACAGCCCCTCCCACGGCCGCGCCCGGCGGAGCCTCCCGGGGCCGCTGCAAAGCGCGGCCCCTCCAGACCCCATCGCGGGAGCCCGCGGCAAGGAGACACGGCCCCAGGGGGCTGCACAGCCACGGGCTCGTGGGGCCGGCTGCCCCAAATCCTGCTCCCACCGCGGGCATCCAACAGCCCTGTCCTGGTCTGTCTGTGGGAGGATCCCCACCGCCGTGTCCTGCTGCCCCTGTGGGGATCCCCAATCCTGCTGTGATGGATCCCCATGGCCACGTCCTGGTCCCACTGTGGGGATCCCCATGGCCATGTCCTGGTCCCACTGTGGGGATCCCCATGGCCATGTCCTGGTCCCGCTGTGGGGCTGGCGAGGTGCCACCCTGCTGGGGCTCGGTGGAGAAGTGGGTGCTGGGATGAAGAGGGGACCCTGTGCTGCCGCGAGCGGGACACGGCCCTGCCCTGGCGCGGCACAGCAGGATGAGCTCATGGCCCTTCCCCTCCCAGCTGCTCCCGGGGTGGCTGCAGCGAGGGCAGGGCCCCACCATGGCCCAGGAGAGAGGGAACCGAGCCCCCCAGCAGGTCCCCTGCTCCTGCCCCTGCCCAGCCCCGGCAGTGCCAGCCCCAGCCCTCCTGGCCCCAGGCTCTGTCCCCGGGACTGTGCTGGCCCCTGGCCCCACAGCCTGGGTAAGATCCGCAGGATCCGCAGCCAAGGCAGCAGCCCCCGGGGCTGGGTGGGGAGTGAGGCCGCCAGCTGCAGGGTGGGCTCGGTCCCAGGCCTCCAGCCCGGCTCCTGGCTAGTTCCCAGCCTCGATGAACCTTCCCAGGCTTCATCCAGCACCCAGGGGCCATGTCCCACACCCCAGCCCCAACAGCAAGCATCCAGAACCTGCATTCCACAGATCCACATCCTGCACCCCAGCAGCCAGGATTTGCATTCCACACCCCAGAGATCCACATCCTGCAAAGATCTGCATCCTGAGCCCCAGGTCCAGGGATCCACACCCCGCACTCCAGTGCATGTTCTGCACCCCACCTTCAACACCCAGGATCTGCATCCCACATTTCAGCCCTTGGGGTCCATGTCCTACACCTCAGGATCCACATCCCATGCCCCAGGGATGCCCATCCCACACCCCAGCACCCAGGCTTCACATCCTGCACACCAGCCCAAATACCCAGGATCTGCACCCCACACCCTAAGCCCCAGTGCCAGGATCCCACCTCCTGGGATCCCCATCTCACACTGCAGAACCCACACCCAGTGTCCATGTCCTGCAGCTCCATCTCCAACACCCAGGATCCACATCCCACACTCCAGCCCCAGTGCCCGGGGTCCATGCCCTGCACCCCATTGCAGCCCCCACCATGCCCAGAGTGCTGGGCTGGCCCCGCTGGCTGTGCCAGGGCCATGCCGGGCTGTGCCAGGTGGAAATGCTGTGGAGTTTGCCAAGAGCTCACAAAAATACTCAGTGCTTTATTTCCACCTCAAAGCCAAGGCGCTGCGGGGCAGCGCGTCACACGCATGCAGGGACACGATGGAGCCCACGGATGGGGACACTGATGATGGACACGTGCAGCAGGACCCGCTCAAAGCCAGCCCGGCCCCAGCTCTGCCAGGGCCCCACAGCTCCTGCTGGAGGAGGCTCTGCCCAGCCCTGGAAACACAGGGATGAGCACTGGGACATCCCAGGGGACTCCTGGTGGTGGCTGTGCTCAGGTGAAGGGGAGGGAGGGACCCATGCTGGTCCTTCCCAGCTGAGTGTGGGGTGGGATGAGCCCTGGCAAGTGCAGAGCTCCCCAAAATCAACGCAGCTCCAGGTGTCCCTTCCAGCAGCACTGCAGGAGGAGCTTGGGGACACTGTCAGCCCCCTGCTGCAACCCAGCCACATCCCCTGAGCCCTGGCAGCCAGAGCTGCACACTGGGGGCACTGCTGGACCCCAGCAGTTTCCAGCTCCAGCCCCACGGAACAGGGGAATCCACGGGGACATCGGAGCAAAGACCTCCAGTGCCAGCACGCTCACCCTTCCTCCCCTCCCCAAACTGGGCTGGAACAGGCACAGCACCCCTGGGAGCAGCCTGTGCTGCTGGAGGGGTGCTTCTGGGAAAGGCAGGAGGCAGGTGTGGATGCTCCCAGCACCTGCTCTGCCCCGTGTGCTCCCACACTGCTCCGGGCAGTCCCTGCACAGCCCAGCACCTTCCTGCAGCCCTCCTGGGAACTCAGGCACAGATGGGCCAGGACCCTGCCCCAGTCCAATGGGAGACCAGTGCCTGAAGCCAGCCCAAAAGGCCACCAGCCCTTTTTGAAGACTTGCCCCAGGACCCCCAGCTTGGAGGAGGAACCATGAGACCCCCCCAGGCCAAGAAAGGACAGGGCAGGGCCAGACCTGTGCCCCGACACCAGGAGCAGCATCCTGCCCTGCCTGGAGCATCCTTCAAAGAAACAGGCAGCAGGTCCCTGTCCCTCCTGTCCTGCCCTCCTGGAGCTGGCAGGGAGCAGGGCAGGGGGGCTCCGGGAAGAGCCCACAGCTCCCCTGGATGAGAGCTGCAGGTGCAGCCAGGGACAGACACTCCTGGGATCTCTGATGATCCTCGCAGCAGCTGCACAGCAAACACCCCGGCCCCAGCAGGACAGGGAAGAGGAGCCCCCAGCAGCGGGGCTGGCTAGAAGTGCTTGTCCTCCAGCAGTGAGCTCACCACCAGCTCCTTGTTGCCGAAGTCCCAGAAGGCAGTCATGTGGAAGGCCATGTTGGAGAGGACAACCAGGTACTCCAGGAAGGCGAAGACGGTGTACACTAGGGGAGGAAACAGCAGGTGAGGGGAACCCACAGCTGCATCTGCCCTGGGGGCTGGGGGGGTCTCTGGGCCACCTGCCTGGGGCAGCAGGGCATGGGCTGGGGGCCTTGATCCCCACCAGAGAAGAAGCGTGGCCAGGCACCTGGAGCTGCCCTGGGATAGGATTTGGAAGGCAAGGCATCACATCAGGAGGACACCAAGGAGAAATTTTGGACATCAGAAGGAATTTTTTCACAGAAGGGGTGGTCAGGCATTGGAAGGGGCTGCCCAGGGAGGTTTGGAGTCCCCATCCCTGAAGGTGTCCAAGGAAGGCCCTCAGTGGATGCGGCACTCAGTGCTCTGGGCTGGGTGACAAGGTGGGCATCGGGCAC
Organism: Rhipidura dahli; assembly: GCA_013399225.1. Lineage (NCBI taxonomy): Eukaryota > Metazoa > Chordata > Aves > Passeriformes > Rhipiduridae > Rhipidura > Rhipidura dahli. The sequence goes on along the minus strand of VXAC01001170.1, from coordinate 80,865 downwards.
AGCTGGGACTTGCTGATCCTGGGCATCTCTTCCAACCTTAACAATCCTGTGAATCAGTGACCACCCAGCCCCTTCCCCACACGCACCCCCAGGCGCCCCTCACCTCCGGGGCCGCAGTACCAGTTGTGGTGGAAGTAAACGCACACAGCAAATGCGAATGTGATGAAGGTGAAGAAGAAGAGCAGCTGCTTCCACTTGTATGACTTGCGCTCCTGGAAGAGGCCAAGGGCTGGGTGATGCTGGAGTAGCCATCCCCATCCCCATCCCCATCCCCATCCCCATCCCCATCCCATCCCAGGGAAGCTCTGCCTTGGTCCTGCACAGCCCCAGGGGTCTCCTTGTGCAGACCCCACCTTTAAGGTGGGGGTGGCTTTGGCAGGGCTGTGCCCAGGGGCACAAGGAGCTCACACCTACGTGGAGATACAGAGAGTGAGGGAGCCATGGGGTCCCAGCAAATGTTAGGGCCCCAGGGCAGGAGCCCCCCGGCCCAGGGGACTCCAAGGATGGGCCAATGGCTGTACCAGAGGCAGAGCCCATGGCCCGGCTGGCTGCAGGTGGCCCTGGAGCACGGGGAATTCACCTGGTGCTGCACCCCCCATCCACAAGAGCACCAGGGAGGAGGAAACCACATGAAGGGGTGGCAGCCGGGGCGGGTGCTGCGCTGGAGACCTCACCCAACACGTCCTGGCATGGAGGGGCCCCATCCTGCCCTCCAGCAGCACCTCCGACAGGGCAGGAACAGAGCTCGGGGATGCTGCCAGCAGCCACACCCTCAGCTCACCGCTCCAGTGCCCCAGAGCTCAGCCTCCACAGAGGGGACAACCCAGGGGCCAGGCCTGTCCCCCACAATGGGCACCCCCGACCCACTGCTCAGCACCCCAAAGCTGGGGGCTGTGGGTGCAGTGACACCTGGCAGGTACTGGCTCCAGTTCCCTTCCTCTATTTCTCCCATCACACCGAGGGTTATGGATAAGGATCCTACAGCCCTGGGGGATCCTTGTCTGGAGCCCAAGGAGGGTGCAGGGGGCCCCTGGAGCAGGGGGGCTGGAGATGCCACAGACAGCCAAGGCTGTTACAGGTGGGAGGGGAATTTCCCCCTCGTCTGATGCTTCACGTGAGACAAAAAATCCACTCTGAGGGAGTGCTGATAAAAAGGAAAATTTAAATTGCACCATCACACTTTCCATTACCCCCAGAACGCATGCCAGGGGCCCGGCCAGGGAGGAAAACCCAGAGAGGAAGGACGGATTCCCGGGCGCCTCACCACGAGGGGACACGCGGGTGATGCCACTCCAGCCCACGGGGCCTGGGCAGCTCCTTCCTGCTGGCACCGACAGGGTCCCTCTCGCCAGCGGTAGCGCAGCCGAGCGCGGGGTGTGTGTGACGAGCAGCGGTGCCAGCGGCAGTGGCAGAACCCCGAGCAGGGCCGGGGGCGATGCCGAGTTTCACACCGGAAAAGCGGCTCGCAAACACCTCGCTGTCACCGCGCTCCCACGGCAGCGCTAACGGCTTCGCTGAGCCCCGGCAGGGCCCTGCCGCACCCCACAGCCCTGCCGGCGGCTCCAGGGACCTGCCGGGACCGCCGAGGCAGAGAACAACTCGGGGCGGAGGGGACCTTAAAGTTCATCCAGTGCCAGCCCCCGGTCCTGCTGCCGGGCCCCGAGCAGTCCCTGCAGCAGCGGCCACCCCGGGCTCACCACAGGGACCCTGCACCTCTGCATGCCCTCTGAGCTCCCCTCTCCCAGTCTGGGCAGAGGATTATCACATAGCTAATTAGGTGCTAATTCCTGAGCCAGGGCACGGGTGGCTCAGCCCAGTGCCAGGGGATCACAGGGCAGGGTCGGCAGGGGGTACAGGAGGTGGCACATGGTTAGAAGGTGGCACCGCGGGGCAGGTCCCTGCGGGAGCACGGGCAGGATGCCCAGGCACAGCAGGGGAACTGGGGTGCATGGGGACCACAGTGGGATGTGGGAGCTGGAGTGCTACCCCTGTCCTGCTGCTGCAGGAGGAGGGAAGGGCCAGCCCGGACTTCAGGCTGCTCTAGGACTGCTGGATGGAGAGGAGCTGCCCATCCCCTCACTGGTGTGGGCTGGAGCCCCTGCCCTGCTCACGGCTCAGCCAGTGCCCAGCACTGTCCCTGCTTCCCCTGGCCCCAGCTTTGTGGGGATCCCCCACCTGGGGACATCTCGGGGAGCCAGACGGCCAGAGAAGGGCACCAACCTTAGAGAGATGGAGCATCTCTGCTGTGAGGGAAAACTGGGAGAACTGGGATTGCTCAGCCTGGATAGGACCAGGAGCCTCCCAGGTCAGAGCTTGGAGAGGAGCTGGCAGCTCCAAGCAGCCTGGCAGGAGGCCACCACTGCTGTGAGGAAAAAGGGGCAAGAAAATCCCAAGGATAGGGTGTTCCAAGCTGAGCTGGTGCCAGGCTCCCCTGTGGGCTGGCTGAGGCTGCTGGGCTGGCACAGCTGTGGCTGCCAAGCCTGACTGCACAATTTCCTCCTGGCAGGACAGACCGGGGCACCCGCGGCCCCTGCGAGCCCCCCCAGTGTCACACAGGCACCCAGCCCTCCGTGGCTGCACGTGTGTCTGGCCCAGAAAACCACAGGGGGATTATATTTAGTGCCCAGCTGATATTTAGTGCCCAGCTGGCGGGCTGGGAGCTGAGGCACATGCCCTGGCACACCGTGGTGAGTCAGGAGCAGGGCCCGGCCAGTGCAGGGAGGAGAGAGCCAGCCCGGAGGAGGGCATGCTCGGGATGCTCCTCCCAGCCTATGGAAGGCACTGGGGGTCTCCTTCCCCCACCCTGGGGGAGCCCCAAGCCCTGCAAATGCAGCTCTGAGGGGTGGCTGCTGTGAGCCACCAGCAAGGAGGCACGGGAGCCTCCTGCTTCTTCCACTGCCTCCAGAGAGGGAGAAGGACTCTGCCCACACCCCAGGTCCTGATGGGACAGGGATGACAGTGATCTTAACTCCAAAGGCAACAGCTCACTCTGCAGGGAGCTCCCAAGCACTGGTTCTGCCCTGGAGCCACCATCCCTTCCTGGGGGACAAGTGGCACCTGCAGGGCTGTGTCACACACCAGCTCCAGCTCCCCTTGAGGGTTTCCAGGTCTGTGCTGAGAGCCCGGAGCCAAAGGGCCCCACAGAGATCTCAGCTATTTACAGAGGGCTTGTCTGAGGCACCGCCATCGCTCCCAGAGGTGCTGTGAGGAGCTGGGGAGAAACCACGCGCGGTCACCAAGGCGCTTGTGGTCCCTGCTGCTCACAACTGGGAGCTGCGGCGGGGACACAGCTCAGGCACCCCAATCCAGCTGTGGGGGCTCAGCTGGGCCCGGGGGGGGCTGTGCCCCAGTGGCTCCTGCAGCCTGGGCTGGGCTCAGCCCGTGTGCCCTGCGGATGCCAGGGGAGTGGGATGCTGTGGGATAGAGCCCAGGGGCCAGTGGCCGAGCAGGACCCAGCTCCACTGGCCACAGCAGGGACTGGACTGCAAACTCATCCCATTCCACCATCCCAGGTTGCTCCAAGCCCCAGTGTCCAACCTGGCCTTGGGCACTGCCAGGGATCCAGGGGCAGCCCCAGCTGCTCTGGGCACCCTGTGCCAGGGCCTGCCCACCCTGCCAGGGAACAATTCCTGCCCAAGATCCCATCCAGCCCTGCCCTCTGCCACTGGGAAGCCATTCCCTGCCTCCTGCCCCTCCAGCCCTTGTCCCCAGTTCTTCTCCAGCTCTCCTGGAGCCCCTTTAGGCCCTGCAAGGGGCTCTGAGCTCTCCCTGGAACTTTCTCTCCACCAAATGACACCCTCAGCTCTCCCAGCCTGGCTCCAGAGCTCCAGCCCTGGGAGCATCTCTGTGTCCTCCTCTGATGGGCCTGAGCCAGCCAGCCCGGTGGCCAACACATGCACACACTGATGTCTGCTGGGGCCACCAGACCTGAGCTGGGGGGAAAAGATGTGTTTGCCAACAAGAAGTGAAACTGCTCTGCCCCACTGCCTGGCTCTGCGCCTCAGGGCTTGGGGGAAGGAGGGTTTTAAGGGCGAGCAGCCAGCCAGGAATAGCAGAAGTGCCAGCCCAGGTGGGCACTGCCACACCACAGCCAAGCACCGAGCACGGGGTGCAGTGATCAGCCACAGCTGGAGGCTCCCAGGCTCCATTTCCCTTTTCCACACAATCTCTCTCCTCTGCTTTGCCCCTTCCCCTCCTTCTCTCTCTCTCCTGCTTTCTGTTTTCTCCCCTCCTGCAGAGCTTTATTTTCCTTTCTCTCACCACTTGCCACCTCGTAACTGGAAACCGCCTGTACTTCCCCATTGCAAACCAGTTCCTCCGCACCTTCCTGCCCTCGCAGAACAGCAGTTGCAACAGGAACCCTGCCGGACGAGAAGCTTTTGCAAGACCAATTCCCATCCCTCCTACGCTGCCAGACCCGGGGAGCTTCACCCCCCACAGCAGCGCTAACAGCGGTGCCAGCCATGGGGCAGGGAAAGCACAGCCCCCCTGTTCCCTCCTCCAGATGGATCCAGCTTTCCAGCTCCTCACGGGGAGTTTGTCCTGGGGATGGTCCCAGGTTTGGCCCTGGAGAACCTGAATCCCCGTGGGGACCCTCTGCTGAGGAGGAGGGAAGGATGGAACACGGTGGGACGGGAGCCATTTCTCGCCTGTCCCCTCCTGCCACTGCTGGCTCCAGGGCTGGGGGAGGAAATGTGAACAAAGGCCCCCAAAAGGGATGCAAAGGGAACCAGAACCTGTCCCCAAGGTGCCGTGATGCACACAGAGGGATCAGCTGTGCCCTGGCCTAAAATAGCCCCACGAGCATGGCTGGGCAGCTCACTGGCACTGCCCAAGCCCTTGGATGGGGCCAGGCTGTGGCAGCAGCACGTCCCGCGTCCTGCTGCCCTGCCCTGCTGGGCCAAGCAAGCTGTGGGTGTCACAGGAGCTGTGCCAACCCTGCCAGGGGCCACCAGCCATGAGCAGAGGGCTTGCAGCCTGAAGAATCCAGACAGAGAGTGGGACAAGCCCCAGGAGACCCTGCTCGGCTTGGAGGATCCGTGGGAACGACTGGCGGCAGGAGCCCAACGTGCATCACCAGACACGGGGACATGGCAGCTGCAGAGTCACCACAAGTCCCTTAGCCAAAGGTGACGCCTGGTGGTGTGACAAGCGTTGTGGCCTCTTCACCCCGAGCAGTGTGGGAGCTGTGTCACCCCTAGCGCCTTCACCTCCTCCCTCACCCGTCACCCTCATGCTCTGGGCAACAGCTCCATCCTGTGGCCGCACACGAAGCTGGCAGGGACACTGGAGCTGGCGCAGGGACACCGCACCCCCGGTGGCCTCAGGTCAGGGCTGGCCCTGGAGGGCTCCTCTCCACTTGGGGAAGCCCCCAGCTTTGGGGGGACCACACACCCCCGGGGGCAGCTCCCCTCCACCAGCAGGGTTGTTCCAGGATGGGAGGTGGTGGCACTGTGCCAGGTGGTGGCATGTTCAAGGTGGCACCATGTCCCCTGCCCTTCCCCCAGGGATGTGCAGATTCCTCCAGTCCTCGGGTAGAGTCACAGAACCCATGAGGCTGGAAAATCCCTTTGAGACCAGAGTACAACTGCTCCCCAGCACTGCCAAGGCCACCACTGACCCATGCCCCAAGTGCCACATCCACAGGCACGGTGAAATCCCTCCATGGACGTGACTCTACCCCTGCCCTGGGCAGCTCTTGCCAGGGCTGGACAGCCCTTCTGGGAAGGAATTGACCCAATGTCCACCCTGAGCCTCCCCTGGCCCAGCCTGAGGCCGTTCCCTCTCCTCCTGTCCCTGTTCCCTGGGAGCAGAGCCCGACCCCCCCCGGCTGCCCCCTCCTGTCAGGGAGCTGTGCAGAGCCACAAGGTCCCCCCTGAGCCTCCTTTGCTCCAGGCTGAGCCCCTTTCCCAGCTCCCTCAGCCTCTCCTGGGGCTCCAGCCCCTTCCCAGCTCCCTTCCCTGTCCTGGACACGCTCCAGCCTCTCAAAGTCTCTCTTGCTCTGAGGGGCCCAAAGCTGAGCCCAGGATTTGGGATGCCTCACCCCTGCCCATTGCAGGGGAGATGAACCAGCCCCAGCAGGTGACGTGGCAGGGGAGGAGATCAAGGGCCTTGTAGGTCTCACCCAGGAAGAAGACAAGCCAAAACAATATGACATAAATAAAGGAAGCCGTGGGAAAGCTGCCAAGGAATGACTGTGAGCTCTCCACTATTCCTGTATCAGCAGAGAGAACTGATCATTGCCAGCGAGCAAGGAGAACCCCAGCATCTCTAGAAGGCCCTTTCCTAAGGAATCTTACAGCCAAACAACTGCTGGAAGCTTCCTTTCCAGGTCTCTGGAGTAAGGCAGCAGGGGACAGGCTCAGTGAATTGGCGGAAGGGGAGGATCAGCAGTGGTGACGGAGCAGGAGCTGCTCTGGGAGTGCCGGAGCTGGGCCCCCCAGCACTGATCCTGCTGGGACACGGGCCCCAAGCACAGCACCCACCCCACAGCCCTGCACACCGTGCCCTGGGAGAGGCTCCTCCAGCCCTCGCAGCTTCCCAGCCCTGGGACACAGGCACACACCTCCAAAGGGCTCTGCTTTGCTCACTGTCACCCTCCTGGGGCAACACAGCCCTGGGACCCCTCCCCAAGTGACACTGGGACCACGAGGGCTGGGCTGGGATTGGCTGGGCAGAAGTATCCCGAGTGGAAAGGACAGAGAGATCCAGGGAGCCCAGACCCACAGGTGAAGCCAAGCATGCAGGAGCCAAATGGGCACAGAAGCAGCTCTCACACAGCCTCAAACCCGGATGTCCTGCCCTGCCCGTGGCTGTCAGTGCCTACAGTCCAGGACAATCCTGGATGTCCTGCCCTGCCCTGCCCTGCCCGTGGCTGTCAGTGCCCACAGTCCAGGACAATCCTGGATGTCCTGTCCTGCCCTGTCTGTGGCTGTCAGTGCCCACAGCCCAGGACAATCCTGGATGTCCTGCCCTGCCCGTGGCTGTTAGTGCCCACAGCCCAGGACAATCCTGGATGTCCTCCCCTATCCTGCCCTGCCTGTGGCTGTCAGTGCCCACAGCCCAGGACAATCCTGGATGTCCTGTCCTGTCCTGCCTGTGGCTGTCAGTGCCCACAATCCAGGACAATCCTGGATGTCCTGCCTGTGGGTCCAGGACTCACACCACAAACCAGCTCAGCAGGGAAGCTGCATCCAGGCAATGGAGCCAGGAACTATGGTGGATCCTCCACCAGACCCACTGCCCCCCCAGCCACTCCCTGCACCTCCTGACCCCTCTCCAGAGAAAGAGCCAGAGCCAGCCTGCCCCACAGAGTTATTCTGGAGGAAAGGGAGAACAACCCCTGCTCCCAACTTGCAGAACCAGCAGTTCCCAGCACAGAGAAGCCAACTTCAGCTTAGAAACAGGCACAGAGAAGGGATGAGCAATCCCAAGCCATAGGAATACCAATAGTGGTTTTCACTATCATCTCTCATTGAAAACTTAATCAAATAGTGGGAGGAAATCCTTCCCTGGGAGGGTGGGCAGGCCCTGGCACAGGGTGCCCAGAGCAGCTGGGGCTGCCCCTGGATCCCTGGCAGTGCCCAAGGCCAGGCTGGACATTGGGGCTGGGAGCAGCCTGGGACACTGGGAGGTGTCCCTGCCATGACAAGGGTGGTACTGGGTGGGTTTTAAGGTCGTTTCCAACCTAAACAGTTTTGTGATTCTATGATAGAACCAGAAAATAGGCAATGGAAAGCTTCCTTCCCACTTGGCTTTGGTAAATAATGGGTTTTGTTGACTTCCTCCATTTTCCCTGCTGCTGTTGGCCCCTTTAGCACGTGCTCAGGGTTATTTCACAAGCAAGGGCAGCCAAAGCCCTTCAATGCCAGCCCTGAGCCCCCTGCCAGCTCCCAGCATGGCCCCAGAGCCCTGTCCCAGTCGTGGCATAGCCCCAGAGCCCCTTCCCAGCTCCCAGCACAGAGAGAAGAAAGGAAAGTGTCTGTACCTCAGGACTTACTGTGTGTTTCTTAGTCATTCTCCAGAGAATGCAGGTGAGCAGCATGTGGCCCAGGGCCGACGTGATGAACACGATGAAGGCATTTTCGTGGATTGCTGGATTGACAAACAACAGGTTTCCTGTTCAGTCCAACCCAGGGGAACGTGGGGCAGGATCTGGGAGGGCTTTGTGCACTGCTGGGAGCCTCAGCACCCCCAGTGATGATGGGACTCCAGTGGGGTCCTTGCAGGAGACAAGCACAGCATAGCTCCATAACCTGCTCGTGGTGCCTCTGGGCCCCCGGAAGGGGATATGAGTGCCTGGAAGACTTATCCCAAAGTGCCAGGAGGGGGTTTATGTGCTCTGGGAGCACATGGCTGTAAACTCAGGGACCCCTGGGAGCAGCTCAGCACTGCCACTGTTGTTGTAGGGATGGGGA
>VXAC01001170.1:26093-56528 GCA_013399225.1 Rhipidura dahli | reverse complement strand
TAACATTGAGAGAAAAGCGATTCGAGCAGGCGACTGTCTGTCATGTCGGGGTCAACCCGTGACATTCCACCCCCGGTGGGACCGTGGCGCCCTGGCCACCACCCCTGGGCCGGAAGAAAGTCCCCACTCCCGCCCTCCGCGGGATTTTGTAGGTAACATTGAGAGAAACGCGATTCGACCAGGCAACTGTCCGTCATGTCGGGGTCAACCCGTGACACCAGGGAATGGGCCCGGCCCCGAGGCTGCCAGAGCTCCAGGAGCGTTTGGGCAGCGCTGCCAGGGATGCCCAGGCTGGGGCTGCTGGGGGGTCTGGGCAGGGCCAGGGGTGGCACTGGGTGATCCCTGTGGGTCCCTTCCAGCTCAGGACCTTCCAGCACCTTTTTCCCTGTGTGAATGCCCTGTGGGAGCTGCTGGCTTTGGTCTCTGATCCCTGTGTGGTGTCCCAGGTACGACCGGCTTTGGCACCGGCACCACGGGAGGGCTCTTTGGGCAGCAGTCACAGACCACGAGTCTCTTCAACAAACCCTTTGGCCAGGCCACCACCACGCAGAACACCGGCTTCTCCTTCGGCGGCACCAGCACCCTGGGCCAGCCCAACACCAACACCATGGTAAGAGGGGCTGCGAGCTGGGAGTGGGGCTGCAGCTGCTCCTGTGGGGCACGGGGGGCTGTGGGGTTGGGATGTTCCTCAGATCCCAGTACGGTGTAGGAAAACCAGGATGCTGAGCTCTGAAGGCTGCGGTGCAGCGAGGAACCTCCTGCCAGTCAGCTTTGTTCCTGACAACTGGAGAACAGTCAGCTGTTCACAAACCATGTACCCACTCACCTCCTCAGGCAGCTGCTCTTTAACAACCCCTGTGCTTCTGATCATCTTCACACAGTTAATGTCATTCCATGATTAACCTTCTGTGGGAATTCAAGTGCTGGGCTTTCTGGTGACAAATGAGCAGCATTTGTGGGCTTTTGTGACAGAAAGATTCTACATAGTTTTAACTTGTTGCATAACTAGAGGCTTTGGCTCCAAATACCCTGTGTTCTTTGTGAATTTGTTGTGGCTTCTCCCAGAAAACCCTGTGAAATGTTTGTTTCCTTCTCCCTTGCTCAAAGCAGTGAGGAAATTCCAATATTCTTTAAAGCTTGGAGCATAACTTTTATTGGGTTTTTTTAATTTCCTTGTTGTAACTAATGTCTTGGAGGAGGACTAAAGCTTCTGGAATGCTTTTCACCCCTCCTCTTCCCCCAGCACGGAGGCAAATGCAGCATTGTTTTATTGCCTGACTTTTTGTGTTGGATCTGTTGTTGTCAGTGCTGGACTTGGAAAAGCCTGGGAGCATTACCTTAACCTGGTTCCTGTTTGTAGGGTCTCTTTGGGGTCACCCAGCCCTCTCAGCCTGGAGGCCTTTTTGGGACAGCTGCCAATACAAATGCTGGGACTGGATTTGGAACGGGAACTGGCCTTTTTGGACAAGCCAACACAGGATTTGGTGTTGGTGGTTCGGTATGTCTGTGCCTTCATCATAAAGAGAGAAAGCCAAGCAGAGCCCCGTTCTGGGGTGCTGACCTTCAGGGAAGTTCTGTTAGTGTAGGAATTCAGATGTCTGAGATGCAAAAGTCAGGTGGTTTGCTGTAAACTGGAGGACAAACAGGCAGGTAGAGTCCTTTTTTAACAAGTGATGTGTGGAGTGGTTAAAGCAGCAGGAGAGACTGAGGTTCTCAATGCCTGGGGGTGCCTCAGCATAGGGTTGGAAATAAAGGTTGTAAAGTGTGATGGACCAAAACCAACCTTGGTTTATGATATTCAGTCATTTTGGTTCTGGTGGAGCAAAAATCCCAGGATCACTGGGATTGGAAAAGTGCCTTAAGCCCCTTGAGTCTGACCCTAACAGCTGCTTTTGGGGGGTCTTGCACTTGGCTTGGGATAACTCCCACTCATGGGAGGGTGGGCTGGGGGAGCTCGGTTGTGCTTGGCTTTAGTTCTTCCTTGCCTGCAGCCAGACACTGATAGGATTTCTGTGGTGTATCAGCCTCTCAGGTTCCCAAATTGCTGTTGTTTTCCTTTCAGACGCTGTTTGGGAACAAGCCTGCTGGATTTGGAGCCACCACGACCAGCGCTCCCTCGTTCGGTACCACCACGGGCGGTGGCCTCTTCGGTAACAAACCAGCTCTGAGTTTAGGAACCCCTGCAAACCCTTCCAGTTTGGGGACAGGGGAAAAAAAAGGGGGTTCAGTCATTTAAAGCTGTACTGTGTGTACCACACACTGCTGAGAGCACGTGCTAAGTGTTGCAGTGTTGGATTTGTCAGGTGAGCCCAGCCCTGTCACTGGGAAATGTGCTGGGTGCTGGGTTGTACCTTTGCTCTTGGTGGGACTCCCTGACTCAGGAAGTAGATGGTCAAGTGCCACTGTTCTGGTGAGTCCTTAAGGTAAGGTTCAGCCTGTGATGGCCAGGAGAGCCCCTGGGATCCCGGGGAGCATTGGGAAGAGCATTCCCAGCAGGTCAGGGAGGGGATCCTGCCCCTCTGCTGAGCCCCAGGGAGGCTCATCTAGAGTGTCCCATTCAGTTCTGGGCTCCACAGTACAAGGAGGACCAGGAGCTACTGCAGAGGGTCTGGTGAAGGCCACAGAGCTGATTTGGGCTGTGGAGCTGGTGGCTGTTGTTGTCCTTGGTGGTGTGAAGGACCAGAATCCTGAGGAACTGGGTGTTGTGTTCCTGGTGGCTTGTGACCTTTATGTGAGAACTGGTGGTGAATGAGGGTGTGGCTGAGCAAGAGGAATGTGTAGGGATGGCTGAAGGGAGTGGCAGCTTCTTTTCATGGGACTCTGAACTCTCTTCTACCTTTTTAATCCTGGATTTCAGAGCAACAAAACTGTGTCTGAAAGCAAGTAGGAGAGGGTTGGATCCTGACATCCCTTTCCTGTGGTGCTGTTTTGTGTTGGTTATTTAAAGGCAGTGGGCCTGGCCATGCCTTTAGCCTGCTGTGCCAGCCTGCCAGGATAGACAGGGAAGAACTTGAAGGAACTGGGTGGTCTTTAAGGTCCTTCCCAAATCGAGTTCTGTGTAGTTCTCAGTGCTCTGAACCAGGGCAGCACCTTGGCAAACAGGGTTTGATTGTGGTGACCAGTCCTGGGCAAACCTCCCAGGGGTGTGAAAGGTGCTTCCAAGCTCTTGTTCTGCTGGTCAGGATCTCCATGGCCCCACCTGTGTGTGTGTTGGCACTGTTTGGTGGAGACCAGCCTTTGCAGTGAGTGGTTTTGGTTTGCCTGTTAGCAGTTCATAGGAGGAATGGAGCTGGAGCCCGAGGGGTTGGTGCACACCTGCAGTTTTTCAGGTTAATCCTGGCTTTGTGTGCTAACCAGGCATGGGATGGGGTCAGCATCTGCAGTAGAACTGAGCTCATGGTAGATTTGGGGTGGCCTTGTTGCAGCTACAGCTGTGTCCTTGAACTGTACAGATCTGAGTTCCCACCTGCTCTGTGAGGGTCAGTGAAATGAGTGTGTGGTATAAACAGGATGAAATGAGGTTTGTTCCCTTCAGGCACTTGAAAAACCCCAGGACATTTTACTCTGTTGCCAGATACAGCAACATCATGTCATCTCTGCCTTTCAGGGAAACTTGGAAGTTATTAACAAACTGAAAGGCTTAAGAAGGCAGCCCAGCATTTTTCTGTGCTGCTTTAATGCTTATTTATAACTAAAATATGTTTATTGCTAGTGAAGTCCCTTCCTGCTGACTGTCAGTTTAACCTGCACTGCTGGAAACAGGGAGATATTTGACCTTGACTGTGGCAGGGCTTTTCAACCCTGTGATGCTTATTTATTTCAGTATATGGTTTTAATTTCTTCTCTAATGAGCTGCTTGTTCTGTTGAAGGTTTTGGTGCCAACACTGCTGGAAATAGCTTGTTTGGAAATAAGCCTGCGACTGGGACTCTGGGAACTGGACTTGGGACAGGCTTTGGAACAGGTAAGCAGTTTCCCAGCTCACTTCTCAGCTGCTTAAACCCTCAGGCTGCAGTGCTGGTGCAGCCTGGGTGTTGCCTGTAACTGAGTTAGGAAAGGCTGGGGATGCTGTAGCTTCAAGCCAGGATGTCTCAGGGTAGCTCCAAGGGGAGCTTCTTAGCACAGTGCCAAGTGACCTGATAGAAATTGGGCAGCACTGGTTACACTGGTGGGACTGGTGAGGTCCTCTGTGCTCAGAGCCTCTGGTCTGATCATGAGGCTTGAGGGTCTGCAGCATCCATGGGCATGGAGAGTGTTTCCTGCAGTTTGATAAGGACTTGATTCTTTGTTGTGCTTGTAAGCTTGTCACAGTCTTGCAGTAAATGACAGTCACCTCTCTTGTCACAGCTCTGGGGGCAGGACAGACATCCTTGTTTGGGAACACCCAACCAAAGCTGGGGGGAACGCTGGGAACAGGAGCATTCGGAGCCCCAGGATTCAACACATCCACTGCTACCCTGGGCTTTGGGGCCCCTCAGCCTGCTGTAGGTGAGTGTCCATGAACCTGCTGCTTGCTGCCTTGTTGCCATGTGCCTGAACACAGGAGCATGCCCCTCCCAAAGGGTTTGGAATGACAGAACATCTTGAGGCCACTTCTGCTCTCAGTTGCAGTGCAGACTGTGTTAATGACCCTTTTTTTGCTAGTTATATGTGTATTTTAAAAGGAATTCAAAGTTGCTTTATGTGCCCAATAATTACACCTATTTTAGAGTGTTGTTTCCAAGATTGGTAACATTTCCCATCATTGAATTTGGGGCAGCAAGAATAGATGTTCACCAAAAAGAAGTAAGGGAAGTGCAGCATTGGCTTTTCCAGTACTTCCAGATAGGAGAGGCCTGCAGGGCCTTTGTTAGCAGGAATGCTGTGCCACTGGGACAAAAATAAGACCCAGTTGTCTCCAGCTGTCCTCCTGACCTCCTGCAGACCCTGTTGTAAGCTGTTGTTCTGAGAGCAGTGTTGTTCTGAGAGCAGTGTTGTTCTGAGAGCAGTTTTGTTCTTCTTTGCCCACATTCACCCTGGTTTAGTTGGAATTAGCATTAAGCTGCTTTTGGTGGCTTGAATGTTTCATGGTGTGAACTCTTAGAGCATTTTGACGGGAATTAGAATTAGATCCTGTAAGATGGAGAGACAAGATTTAGAATCCATTGTAGCGGGGACTCTAGACCTGTATGTTTGGTTGTGGTAGCAGGAATGTCAAAACTCTGCATGAAATATTTTCCCCGCACACCCTTTCAGAAGGCAGCTGGATTTGTGAAATATTCTGGCTGGCCAGGCTCTCTCCACTACTCTGTAGCTCTCTGTGCCCTCAGCTTTTCACCCATGAAAACTCAGTGAATACAGTTGTACTCTCTGACTGAGGAAGGAGATGCTGTCAGAGCTGTTGTGTTTCTGCCTGCCCTGGGTCTGTTCCCAAAGCTCTAAAAACAAAATGCTGCTCCTTTTGTAGCTCTGACAGACCCCAATGCCTCTGCAGCCCAGCAGGCTGTCCTCCAACAGCACCTCAACAGCCTGACCTACTCACCCTTTGGAGACTCCCCACTCTTCAGGAACCCCATGTCGGACCCAAAGAAGAAAGAAGAGGTGAGTGCCCACCTGCACTGAGATCATTTATTGGGTGACAGTTGAAATTACCTTGGTCTGTGTGCAGTCTTCACCTAAATGCACAGCGAGGAGCCAATAAGTTGCCCTCTGTGCTCTTCCAGTGGTGCAGTGATTTTTTACTCTCCAGGACACAAAGTGCTTGATTTTATTCCAGTGGGAAGTTCCCTGCCCATGGCAGGGGGGTTGGAACTGTGTGATCTTTGAGGTCCTTTCCAACCCAAACTGCTCCATGATTTCCTGCTTTTGCTGGCATCACAGCCTTGGCTATGGAGTTCCTGTGCTCACTGCTGCTGATTGGGAATAAAGGTGGATCATTGTTAATGCTTGGAATAATTGCAGTGCTTTGCTTAGGACATCTCTGAGAGTCTGATAAACCTTTCCCTGTTGCTTTGTTCAAAAGATAAACACTTTCCAGTCCTTTGAAGTGTTAGGGGAGGTTCTAAGTGGCTGCTCCCTGGCAGGTTCTGGGGGCTGGAGGTGAGTCCTGCCTGGCAGCTGGAGCCTGGAGGGGCACAGGGGTCTGGGCTGACAGGTGGGGCTGTGCATGGAGCCCTCTAACCTGGCTGCAATTATTGCTTCCCCTTTACCTTTCAGGGCCCTGGGCTGGAGCATCCTAAAGCTCTGTCCCCATTCCCTGAGGGTTCCAACTGTCCATCTTTCTGTTCCAGAGGCTGAAGCCAACCAACCCAGCAGCCCAGAAGGCCTTGACGACCCCCACCCACTACAAGCTGACCCCACGCCCTGCGACCAGAGTGCGGCCCAAGGCCCTGCAGTCGGCGGGCTCGGCCAAGTCCCAGCTCTTCGATGGGCTGGATGATGATGAGCCCTCCCTGTCCAACGGAGCCTTCATGCCAAAGTGAGCTTCTCCTTTGTCTCTGTGTGAGAATCCTCTGTAAACTCTTATATATTAGCCTCAATCCCATGGGTTTGTGCCCTGGTTCCTTCCTTCCCTGTTGGAAGAACAATAACGAGTTGTCTGTAAGAATTCACTAGGACTGTTTTCTGTAGAGGAGGTAAAAAGGTTCAGCTTAAATTCTTAAGGGCAAATAAGCTGTAAAATGAGGTCAGCCCATGATGGGATCAAAGCTCCTATAAAGTCATTTAGGAATTCTTACAAGGAAAGCTTGCACAGGGTAATACTTCCTGCTCCTGAGATGGGAGCGTCATCAGGTTTGCTCATGCCCTTACTATGGAGGCAGGTTTCTGGTGGTTTTACCCCAGCCCTGGTTCTATTTCAGATCCACAGGTGTTGTCTGTGAGAAATAAATCGTGCATCTGCCTGTGCAAAGCTTTGGGTTCAGTTTTGAGGTGCATCAGTGGCAATCAAATAGAAAAGGGGTTTGGAAAGGCTTGGAGTTGAGTGAAAACAAAGAGCAAAAGATTAAAGTGACCCTGCAGTAAAAGGAACCTGCACCTTTGGGCCAGACCTCTGCTTCTAGAAAAGCTGATTTGGGAAACAGAACACTGTGGTTTGCTGAACTTGGCCTTTAAGCCTTTCACTGGCTTGTGCTTTTTACACCTCTACATAAACCAGAGCCTTAAATGGAATTCCCCAAAAAATTATAGGATCTCTGACAGGAGACTTGATATGTCCTGGGTATGGGAACAGGTCTCAGAGCTGGTTCCTGGTCCCCAGAGCATCTGAATAAGTTCGAAATCACAGAATCACCAGGTTGGAAGAGACCTTCAAGATCAACTCCAACCCCTGCCCCAACACCTCAACTAAACCATGGCACTGAGTGCCATATCCAATCTCTTTTTAAACACCTCCAGGGATGGTGGCTCCACCACCTCCCTGGGCAGACCATTCCAGTACTTTATCACTCTTTCTGTAACAAACTTCTTCCTAATATCCAACCTATATTTCCCCTGGCGCAGCTTAAGTCTGTTCTTAAGTCCTCTTGTTCTGTCACTTGTTGCCTGGAGAAAGAGACCAACCCCGACCTGACTACAAACACCTTTCAGGAAGTTGTAGAGAATGATAAGGTCACCTCTGAGTCTCCTTTTCTCCAGGCTAAATACCCCCAGCTCCCTCAGCCATTCCTCATAGGCCTTGTTCCAAGCCCCTCACCAGCCTTGTTGCCTCCTCTGGACACTCTCCAGCCCCTCAATGTCCTTCCTGAGCTGAGGGGCCCAGAACTGGACCCAGCACTCGAGGTACAGCCTCACCAATGCCCAGCACAGGGGAAGAATCCTTGCCCTGGCTGTGCTGGCCACACCATTCCTGATCCAGGCCAGGTGCCATTGGCCTTCTTGGCCACCAGGGCACACTGCTGGCTCATGTCCAGTGGGCTGTCTACCAGTGCCCCCAGGTCCCTTTCTGCCTGGCCACTGTCCAGCCACACCCTACCCATCTGTAGCACTGCAGGGGTTGTTGTGGCCAAAATGCAGGACTTGGCACTTGGACTTACTGACCTTCATCTTACTGGACTCTGCCCATCCATCCATCCAACTGTTCCAGGTCTCTTTTCAGAGCCCTCCCACCTTCCAGCAGATCGACACATGCTCCCAGCTTAGTGTCATCTGCAAATGTACTAATGAAAGATTCAATCCCTTCATCAATAAAAATATTAAACAGAACTGGTCCCAGCACAGACCCCTGAGGGACACCACTGGTGACTGGCCGCCAGCTGGATGTAGCACCATTCACCACCACTCTCTGGGCATGGCCATCCAGCCAGTTCCTAACCCAGCAAAGAGTGCTCCTGTCCAAGCCGTGGGCTGCCAGCTTTTCCAGGAGTTTGCTGTGGGAGACAGTGTCCAAGGCCTCACTGAAATCCAAATAGACAACATCTGCAGCCTTTCCTGCATCCAGCAGGCGGGGCACCTGGTCATAAAAGGAGACCAGGTTGGGTCTTACCCAACCCCTCCTAAACCCATTCTGGATGGGTCTGATCCCCTGTCCATCCTGTAGGTGCTGTGTAATAGCACTCAAGAGAAACTGTTCCATGATCTTCCAAGGCTGACTGGCCTGTAATTACCAGGATGCTCCTTCTTACCCTTTTTATGAATGGGTATCACCTTGGCCAGCTTCCAGTCATCTGGAACCTCACCAGTGAGCCAGGGCTATTGGTAAACGATGGAGAGCGGCTTTGCAGGCTCATCTGCCAGCTCCCTCATCACCCTGGGATGGATCCCATCTGGCCCCATAGATTTATGAACATCCAAGCAGCTCAGCAGTTCCCTGCCTGCCTCCTCCTGGATAACAGGGAGACCATTCTGCTTCCTGACACTGACATATGAAATACATGTTTACGGACAGATCCAAATTTCTGTTCCTTGGTGTGTTTTGCTTTTAGGAAGAGCATCAAGAAGCTGGTTCTGAAGAACCTCAGCAGCAGCAACCTGTTCTCTCCTGTGAGCCGAGAGAATGAGGACCTGGCGTCACCATCAGAGTACCCTGAGAACGGGGACAGGTGAGGAGTCACCCTGCAGGGCTTTGTCCTCAGCAATGCAAACTGGTTCTGCCTGTCCCAAAATTCCTGCTGTACAGCAGCGACTTCTTTTCAGGGATGTCACTTCACTGTTTGTTGAAAGCAATTGACCTGTGGGGAGCTTCATTTCCTTCTGGACTAACCATGGGTTCTTCCTGTGTGGGCACTGCCAGGTCACCCCACCCAAAATCCGGGTCAGAGAGCAGGGAATTGTTTTCTGGATGAGTCTCTCTACATGCCCTGTAGCAGGAAACCAGGACATTCCCTGAGGGAAGTGCTAAATCTGACTCTGATGGGAGAAGACCCTCCCCTGATCAGTCCTCAGTGACGTGGGAATTGCAAGGAAGCTCCACTGATCCTCATGCCTCATATTTCTATTTTCTGTATATGTATTTTGTACAGATTACAATGAGGAACCTCTAAAGCTACATCTTTGCCCCCAAAAGCCAGAATTCCAACCTCCTCTAAAAAGCTTGTGGCTGTATTCCAGTTGAACTCTGATTTTTGCCTTGGTTTTCTTTTAATCAAGGTCTGGAAAGAGCCTCCAGCCCAGCTCACCATGTTGATTTTATTGAAAGCTGCTAAAATAAGCTGCTGTGGGAATGAGGTCACCCTGGCCCTGTGGGCAGAGGGTCTGGAGCTATGGGGTTGCTGTTACAGCCCCTTCTGAGGCTCCTATCCAGCCTGAGCTCCCTGTTCCACTCAGCTCTGCACAGGGCACGTGCTTTAGTCCCCAGCACCGTGGGGACTGTCCCAGTCTCACGCTGTCCTTGCTGTAGTGGGAGCCTCAGTGGCAGAGGCAGTCAAGCAGGAGCAGAGGGAAGGGGAATAATCACTGATACTGCAGTTCATGTGGTCCTGCTGGCTCTTCATGTGGGAAGAGCAGAATTTTAATCATCGCACCACAGAGTCTCCTGAGAGGGGAGGGACCCACAGGGGTCACCCAAGTCCAGCTCCTGGCCCTGCACAGGAATGTTGGTGTAGCTCCCTTAGAATGGAATAATTCACATTATCCTTCCTCTGCCCAGGTTCTTCCTGTCGGTGCCTCCCGAGGAGAACCACAGGCAGGACGGCGAGCAGGAGGAGGAGGAGGAGGCCCACGAGGTGACGAGGTTTTACACCAATCCCATTGCCAAGCCCATCCCCCAGACCCTGGAGGGCAGCGGGCACAAGCCCCACTCGAGCGTGGACGACACCATCGTGGCGCTGAACATGCGCGCGGCGCTGCGCAACGGGCTGGAGGGCAGCAGCGAGGACGCCTCCTTCCAGGAGGATTCCCTGCAGGACGAGCAGGACAAGGAGGCAGAAGCTGTGCACCAGCTGCATCCTGCAGGTCAGGCTGGTGGGGGCAGCATTTCATGCAGGTTTTCTGCTCTTTGACACCCGCAGCTTTTGCTTGTTTCCCCCTTCTCCTTTCACCAGAGTACAAATCTTGCTTTCCTTACCTAGTGCAGAAATTTTATCTGCTGAGTTAGTGAGGATTTAAATTTTATCCCTCAATTTTATATTGCATGTGTTGGAGTTTTTTAAACTTGAGAAGGTAAAGGGAAAAGATTTGTTAATCCTTTCAGATACTACTTATGTGGCACGTAATGAAACTGGCAGGTGACACGTGCAAAAGAAATGTCTCTAGACATCATGTAGATGCAAAATGCTTTTGGGAAATAGGAAAATCATTAGACAAATAAATAGATGAAGAAGATTTGGAGCCTGTTAAATGTAGAAGAAGCTGCAGCTTGGTCAGCAGTGCCTAAGGCCCCAGGCTACTAAAGCTGGGAGAGTGTTTTCTTCAAGTGTTGATGCATTTATGATTTTTCTTTTCCCTGTGCACCTTCTTCCCTTCTGTTTGCACACCTGCTGCTCTCTGGCAGGTGCCTGGGCTGGAAGAACCTGCCAAAGCAGTTGGCTTCAGTGTGCTCTAGAGGCTGTGGAATGAAGGTGTTCTGCTGTCTGTTGGCTTTGGGTGCACTGCTGCTCAGTTCCTCTGAGGCTTCCAGCTGTTTAGGCTGACAGAAGAAATGGGGTGGGATGTGTGGGAATGTTGGTACATTGCTGCCAGCCCTGTGCTCAGGGAATGTTGTGTTGCAGGGATTGTTCTGACACGAGCTGGCTACTACACCATCCCCTCCCTGGAGGAGCTGGCCCGGCTGACCAACGACAGGAACGAATGTATCGTGACCGACTTCACCATCGGCCGCAGGGGTGAGACCCCCCGGCCTTCCCGGGGCCTTCACCCTGAGCCACGGTTCTTGGAGCTATGGAACCTGAGTTCCAAACCCTCAGTCTGATTGAAACCAGTGCCCTTGCTTTGGGATCAGCTTGCATCAGAGTTTTGTAGGATTTGATCACAGTATCACAGACAGGTTTGGTTTGGGAGGGGCATTCAAGCTCATCTTATTCCATGGGCAGGAACACCTTTCCCTAGCCCAGCTTGCTCCAAGCCCTGTCCAGCCTGGCCTTGGACACTTCCAGGGATCCAGGGATAGCCACAGCTGCTCTGGGGCCTCACCACCCTCCCAGGGAATAATTCCATTCTAATATCCCATCCAGCCCTGCCCTCTGCCACTGGGAAGCCATTCCCTGTGTCCTGTCCCTCCAGCCCTTGTCCCCAGCCCCTCTCCAGCTCTCCTGGGGCCCCTGGCAGGGGCTCTGAGCTCTCCCTGGATCTTTCTCTTCTCCAGGTGAACACCCCCAGCTCTCCCAGCATTTTGATATCAGTATCAAAGCTGATACTGCTCCTCCAGGGTTTTCCTGGGGAAGGAGGTGTCCCTTTGCTTGGGAGACAGGACGGGTGGGGACAGGAGGATCACAGCAGGAACTTGGGCTCTCTGGCACATGACTTCTCACAGACAGTTTTAATTGTGACCTTTTGGGTTGTTTTGCAGGTTATGGATCGATTTACTTTGAAGGAGAAGTAAATCTAACAAACTTAAACCTGGATGAGATTGTACACATCCGGAGAAAAGAAGTTATTGTTTACCCTGATGACGAAAGAAAACCACCCATTGGAGAAGGGTTAAACAGGTAAGTGTTAGATAAGGATGATTTTTGAAATCCTGACAGACTGCCGTGTTTGCAGGCAGCAACCAAGAGACAAATCCAAATGTGGGTTCAGTTTGCAGTGTTAATGAGTTACCTGCAAATTTCTGAATCACAGATTGGGTATAAAAGCTGAGATGAGTTCCCCTGTCCAGCTTCCCCATTCCTGTTCCCGAGCAGCTCTGCCTCAGCCCTTTATCTCTGAGTCAGTGAGGATTTAAGATTTATCCCCCAAATCCGTTCTGTGCCCTTGCAGGCGAGCCGAGGTCACCCTGGATGGGGTGTGGCCCACGGACAAGACCTCTCGGTGCCTGATCAAGAGCCCCGAGCGGCTGGCGGAGATGAACTACGAGGGCCGGCTGGAGGCCGTGTCCCGCAAGCAGGGCGCCCGCTTCAAGGAGTACCGCCCGGAGACCGGCTCCTGGGTCTTCAAGGTGAGGCCACCACACGCACCCTGCGGCTGGAATCCCCTGGGAATTCGTAATTCTGGTGATTTGCTAACTTGGGATGGCTGTGCCAAGCCCCTTGGCTCCGGTGAGAGCTGTCCTCACCAAAGCAGCTCCTCGTTCCTGGGAGTGTTCAGGGTTGGGTTGGAGCAACTTGGACTAACGGGAGGTGCCCCTGCCCGTGGAATGAATGGGCTTTAAGGTACTTCCCAATAATCCAAACCAGACTGCGGTTCTGTGGTGGAACCTGTGGCCCCAGACTTACCTGGAGTGGGTGGTGCTGGTCTGTGGAGAGGCTGAATTTTTTGCAGGTGTCCCAAGAGCTGTGTGTGTTAGCACACCTGTATAGGGCATAGTTACACCTGCCCAGTGTTCAAGCCTTCCAGAAATACCACTTCCAAGCTGTGACGTGTTTGTCCTTCTCCTTAACACAGGTAGCACACTTCTCCAAGTATGGCTTGCAAGATTCAGATGAGGAAGAGGAAGAACATCCTTCAAAAGTGGACACCAAGAAGTTAAAGACCACACCTGTGCCACCCCCAGGGCACCTGCCGCCCCAGCAGATGGCCCTGAACGGCAAACCAGCGCCCCCAGCTCAGGTAGAAGGAGAACAGTGACTAAAGGGGGTTGATGACATGGAATTTATGGAGTAGCTGGTGCCTGGGAAGGGGGTGGTTGGAGTAACCTGGAATCTGGAGAGTGAAGCCGTACAGAAACTCTTCTGAACTCTGGCTGAGTGGCTGCATGTTGTTTTCCTTTGAGACACTTGACATTTCAGACTGAGGATGGGGCGGGGAGGCTTTCAACCCTTGTTTCTTGTTTGAATTCTAGTCTGAGTTTGGCAGATTTGCACCTCTGCTGGAAGAACCCTTGTTTTTGTGACTATTAAATGCACGCCCGTAATGCCACCGCCGTGTGCTGCCTGCCTGGACAGTGATGCTGTGCACTCAGTTGCCTTTACCGCCATTAGTGTGCAAGACTGTCTGCTTTTTATTTTAAGAATGTGCTCTATTTTTATTAAAATAATACTGTTTGTAAGGCTGGCTATATGCTGGCTTTGTAAACATATTTGTGTTGGATGTGACTGCTTTAAACCTTTGCAAAACATCCTCAGTGCTGGGCCCATCTTACACAGATCCACAGTTTCATCCACAGGCAGTGTTTGATCCAATTCACTGGGAATACCAGGAGCTCAGGTGGGCAAGAGGCCAATGGCCCCTCAGCTGTCCCAGCCATTGTGTGGCCACAGACCCAGGGCAGGGATTGTCTCCCAGGGCAGGGATTGTCCCCTTGAGGGCTGTGTCCAGTTCTGGGCCTTCAGAGCAGGAGAGCCCTAGAGGGGCTGGAGCGTGTCCAGGGCAGGGAAGGGAGCTGGGAAGGGGCTGGAGCCCCAGGAGAGGCTGAGGGAGCTGGGAAAGGGGCTCAGCCTGGAGCAAAGGAGGCTCAGGGGGGATCTTGTGGCTCTGCACAACTCCCTGACAGGAGGGTGGAGCAGGAAATGGCCTCAAGTTGTGGCAGGGGAGGTTTAGGTTGGATATTGGGAAAATTCCTTCTCATAAGGGCTGTCCAGCCCTGGCACAGCTGCCCAAGGCAGTGGTGAAGTCATGTCCCTGGAGGGATTTCACAGTGCCCTATGGATGTGACACCTGGGGATGTGGTCAGTGCTGGGGAACAGTTGGACTTGGTGGGCTCAGAGGTTCTTCCATTCCCAACAGTTCTGTGTTTCTAATGCAGAAGAACTTTTCCCTGATGTTCAGTGGGAGTCCCTGCTGGCCACTTGTGTGGCAGGAGAGCAGAGCTCTCCAGGCAGGTGAGAGGGGCCTGATCCCTGTCCAGCAATTCCAGAAGCACTGTGTGCTCCCTGGGCAGGACATCCTGCTGCTGGGGCAGGCAGTGGGGTGCCAGCTCTGCTGGGTTCTGCATGGAGAATCCCAGAGTAGGGCCAGCTGCTGCTCCAGCTCTCCCAGCTCCTGGACTCAATAACACCCACTCCTTCATCCCTCTGCTGCAGCACATCTTTCCTCATTTGCATTCTGAGCTGCACACCTGGCTGCACAACAGCATCCCTTCAGCTCCCCTTCCTGCTTCATGTTCACGCTGGGGGGACCAGAGCTGAAGTTTGAAACCTGCAGGAATTACTGGGAATATCTCTGATATTTCCAAACATTCTTACACATTCCAGTGTACTTAGCAGAAACCCCTCTGGGTTCATTAACCTCTCTGACTTGATTAACATTAACTCGGGTTTTAATTTCTGAAATTAGGGAAACCATCAAAACACTTAAGAAACATCATAGCATCGCTTAAAGCATTCCAAACTCTTGGTGTAGAACACACCTGACAATATTATTATTTGGGCTGTAAGAAGCATTTTGTATCTAGACTTGGTTTTTGTTTTGCCTTCCCTCACTAACTTAAATATTAATGAATTTATTAATGTTGCAAGGGAACCTGCTGCATTAAAGCCCAATGAAGGGAACAGTGAAACTTGTGTGTTTGTAACCATATTTTGACTTGTAAATCTGTTCCACTTGCGGGGCCAGGTTCAGATTCTACGTCTGCCCCTCAGTTCTGTCCTTACAGACCCTCAGGGTGATTTTGTCTGCCTCAGCTGAGAACCTTCACCCCATCCTGGCTGATTCTACAGACCTAAGCACAACTTTGTGAAAGTGCTCCTTAATTCCTGAGCAGGATTGCCAGGACACTCCCTACCTGGGTTTCCTCACTCCTGTTTTTGCATCACTCCCGTGGTCCGTGCTGTGTTTTTTCTGGGAAGTTGGAAGCATGAGACTTTCACAGGACACGAAGCTGAGTCAGGGGTTGGTTAAACTGGAGCCAAACAGTATGGGGGAGCTTGGGTCCCACAGAGTGAGCTGGACAAAAGTACAGCCCATGACACTGAGCAGAGTTAGCCGTGGAATCATGGAATGGTTTGGGATGAAAGCACCTAAAACCCCATCCAGTCCCCACCTCTGCCATGGGCAGGGACCTATCCCAGGCTGCTCCAAGCTTCATCCAACCTCACCTTGGGCACTGCCAGGGATCCAGGGGCAGCCCCAGCTTCTCTGGGCACCCTGGGCCAGGGCTTGCCCACCCTGCCAGGAACCATGTAAAATGCAGTTCTCTGTGGGAAGCAGACTCTGTGACTGGAATTTGTACCACATGGGATGGATTTGGGAGGAGTGGAGGGTGGCAGGACACACAGAGCACTCCCTTGGCTGGGCACGTGAGAACTGGAAAGCTGAAGAACAGTCTCCTAAGCTGAATGACGGAGCTGGGAAAACTCCAGGAGGGCACTGCTAACCCAGGACTGCTCCTTCCCTGGCATGGCACACCCTGAAGGTTCTGTGTGTCCATCCCTGACCTTGGTGTGGAACCTTGGCAGAGCCAGGAGTGCTCCGCAGCGCCCACAGGTGCCGCTCGGGGCTGTGACTGTCCTGGCAGAGCTGTGCTCTGGGTGTGACCTGGCCTCTGTATCCGCAGCCCCCGGAGCTGGAGCAGCTGGGCAGGGTGGTGGAGCTGGACAGTGACATGGCTGACATCACTCAGGAGCCAACCCAGGAACCCTTGGCAGAGGACACCCTGGCAGAGGAGCAGGAGGCAGTGCCCGCGTCCACCCACATCGCATGCACCCAGGGCATCAACCCCTACGTCCTGCAGGTCAGTGTCCTCCTGCCCCTTCTCCCCCCTAGCACAGGGCTTGGGAAGTGGAGCACTTCTCAAGGATGGATTTGCTTCCCCAATGGTGTTCACACACCAGCTTGGAATGATCCCATGGAGTGGGACTGAGCTCACAGACCACATCTCTCTGTTCTGGGGAAGCCTTGCAAATGGGGAGCTCAGTGCTGATGTGAAGCACCTTAAAGCCAGAACTTGGATTCCAGAACTCTGGAGTGTGGGCACTGGGATAAGCTGAGCTAATACCAGAGCAGCTGCCTTGGGCCCCTGCTCCCTTGGTGAAGAAAAAGGTGTTGGATTAACTGGTCTTGGTTTGGGGCTTAGTGTTGATGCTTTTATTTTACAGTACCACAGAAGGTTCAGCTTGGGAAAAAACATAAAAGTCCATCCAGTGCCACCCCTGCCATGGCAGGGACACCTCCCACTGTCCCAGGCCCCTCCCAGCCCCAATGTCCAGCCTGGCCTTGGGCACTGCCAGGGATCCAGGGGCAGCCCCAGCTGCTCTGGGCACCCTGTGCCAGGGCCTGCCCACCCTGCCAGGGAACAATTCCTGCCCAAGATCCCATCCAGCCTTGCCCTCTGCCACTGGGAAGCCATTCCCTGCCTCCTGGCCCTGCAGGCTGTTGTAATTTTTTTGGAAGGACAGTATCTTGAACACTTTTGGCTACCTGTAATAACAAATAGACCAGAAGTTATTCCTTAAGCTGACAAACAGCAGACAGAGCTAAGATCTAAGAAATGGGGATTATTTTGGGATGTCACCCCAAACAAGTCCTGTGCACTGATTTAACAAGTAGTTGTCATACCTCATCCATCAGGTGACAAGCCTGAGCTGTGCCTCCACCATTGCTCAGGATGTTTGTGGCAGGGCTGTGTTGTTTGGTCATGTGCTGCATGTAGGAGGTTTTTGGGTGGGAAGAGCTATTTTGATGAGCTTAGAGAGCTGCTGCTGTGGGAGGGATTGCTGATGTTCTGGCTTGGTTTCCCACATCCTCAGATCATGAAAGCTTCCTTGCTTGCTGATGACGACGACCTGGATTTGATCCTGGATTATCCTGGGAAGCAGCCTGTGAAGATGGACACTTCCCAAGAGATCTGCTCCCCAAGGCTTCCCATTTCAAAATCACAAGGGCAGAAAAGACACACAGGTATGGTGAGAAACCATAGATTGTGTGAAAAAAGTTGAATTTTAACATGAACAGGCTAAATCCCAGGTGTGTAGCAGTTACTTCCTGCCATTCCTTCCTTCTCTGCTCACTCCCTGCTCCAGCACAAGCCCTGTCCTGAGGGCTGCGAATGCTCCAGTGCCTGGAGCACCTCCTCCCCTTCTCTGATGCTTGCACTGCTCTTTTCACTTTTTTTCCTTTTTATTTCTTTTTTTTTTTCTTTTTTTAATGCCTGCATGGGTTTTTTTCCCCTTTAAGATCTCCCAGAGGCACCAACTTTGCAGCTTGGTTTGGAGGTGGCCTGTGGTGGGTGGGTCTGCTGTGGGCACCAGCTGTGCCCAGCACAGGGCAGCCCTGCCAGATTCCCCCAGTGCCCTTACCCCCAGTGCATCCACTACGAGGTGCTTTCCATAGGGATGTTGAGGAATGCCTCTGGGAACAAGCAGGAGGATGCTGCCTGATTGAGGAAACCCATTAATTCATATCTGTTAATCAATTCCAAGCCCATGTGATTGACAGGAACAGACAGCATGAGCCTTGCTGATCTGTGTGTGATACCCCACTTCTGGTCTGATATCCTGATTGCGACATGAAATGAAGGACTGCTTTGGGAAGGGCCCACTTTGGGGTGGGGCTGTGCCTTTCCCATTCCTGGGAACAGCCTTTGTGCTCCTTTGGGCAGTGCTGGAGGGTCAGCAGGTCTCAGCACTGCAGACAGTCACACTTAGCTCCAGGTTCCCATCACACCATCCAAATGTTTGCCACTGGCTGCTCTGGGAATTCCAGGAATTCCTGAAATCCCTTTCAATGTCCCAGTGTGCCAGAACGTCCCCTGAAACCCAGATGCCCTTCCACTGAAACGTTCTTCCTGCTTCTCCCCGCCAGTTGCTGGGCTGCTGCAATCCAAGTTTGCCAACGTCCTCTTCCAAGCCCCGAGTGCTGCTGTGGCAGATGCCAAGGCCCCGAGGACTTTGGGCAGCCCCCTCTCTGGTGCCCCGTGGTCAGCAGCCTCCCCTCTGGCCTCGGCGTTGGCCGTGCCCCCAGCGGTGCCCGAGGTGCAGGTGAAGACGGTCGGGGTCCGCAGGCAGCGCGGGCTCGTCCCTCTGGAGAGGTCCATCACCTACGGAAAAGGAAAGCTCCTGATGGACATGGGGCTCTTCATGGGGCGCTCGTTCCGTGTCGGCTGGGGGCCCAACTGGACGCTGGTCAATTGTGGAGATCAGCTGAGTGGCTCAAGTGAAGTGGAAGATGCTCAGCTGGAGCCCGTGGAATACGGGTTCCTGCCGACTCCCGTTGCTCCCAAATCGTGAGTGGTGGTTTCCTTCAGGGTGGGTGTGGCTGGCAGAATCCTGGCTGTGGGTTGCTGTTCTTCTGACACGCAGGAGTGGTGCAAGGTGGTGTTAGCCATGGAGATCTCCTTCATGGCCCTTCTCCACAATAATATCTCTGTCAAATCCTGCCATAGCACAGTAGGAGGATTTTTTTTTTTTACCAAACAAATAGCACTGTCACCCAGCCCAAGGTTAAAGAGAAAGTTCAAAGCTGCTGTCCAGAAAGTTTCCGGTGTCTTGGTTCTCTCTGAGGACATCTGCCTTACCTGAGGAAGTGCTTGTTGAGCTTCTCAATTCTCAGACACCTTCAGTTCTGCCTGTAGATCCAGCAGCACGCAGGCTTTAGGGTCTCCATACCTGAACTTGACTGGAGTATAGCGCAGTCTCACCATTTAAGTGCTCCAAAAAGTTTGTCTGGATGTTGTGCAGCATACCTGAAGGGCTGAGGAATGAGCTGGGGTGAAGGTGTGCTCGCTGCCTTTGGAGAGCTCAGTGACTCCTGGTTTATTCACCTCATCACACAAGGTTTGGCTTGGGAGGGACCTTAAAGACCATCTTGATCCAACCTCCTGCTGTGGGCAGGGACAGCTTCCACTACCCCAGGTTGTTCAGGGTCCCAAAACCTGGCTCCAAATCCCAGAATCTCACCAGGATCTTCATGTCTTGGGTCATGTTCTACTGTCATGTTCATTAGGATAAACTGCAGGATGAGCTGCTCCACTTGCATGGAGAACGTGCAGGACATTAGCTACCTGGTCTATCTTCTCCTTTCCTCCAGACTCACAGAATCCCCTTTCAAGGTTCATGTGGAAAAGCTGAGCTTGGAACAATGGAAGATGGACAGAGACAAGGAGCTGTATCTCACCCCTCTGGAGATAAAGCTGAAGCACAGCACTGTCCACATGGATGAGCCCTGTCCCCTCCTGGCCCCCAACCCTGGAGTCTCTGCTATCCATGACTATGCTGACTGGGCCAGGAAGGCATCTGAGGATCCCACCGTGGCAGAGAGTGAGTATGGAATGATGCTTTTCACAGAGGGTTTTAGGTTGGAAAAGCCCTCCCAGCCCATGGAGTCCCAGCTGTGCCCGATGCCCACCTTGTCCCCAGCCCAGAGCACTGAGTGCCACCTCCAGCCCTTCCTTGGGCACCTCCAGGGATGGGCACTCCAAACCTCCCTGGGCAGCCCCTTCCAAACACTCTGGGGACAGTGAACCCTCCAGGGTGGGGATAGTGAACCCGCCAGAGTTATCATCGCATGAGCCCCTCTGAGTTCTGTGCTTTCTCTCCTGATGCTGGGTGTGTGTCCCCACAGCCGTTGTGAAGCACTGGTGCTTGGCCTGGACATTATGTGAGGCCATTTGGGGCAACCTGAAGGAGCTGGAGGCCAGCCTGGAGGAGCCTAGTGAGTACGTGCTGGCCCTGGAGCGCCGCAGGGCCTTCTCGCGCTGGCTCTCGGAGACGGCGGCCGCGCGCATCGAGGACGAGGTGTCCCTGTCCCGGCACGGCAGCCACGTCGAGGCCGTGTTCAGCTGCCTCACGGGGAAGAGGATCGGCGAGGCCTGCAGGCTGGCACAGCAGGCAGGTGAGCAGCCCAGGGTGCTGGGCACTGCCCAGGCTCCCCAGGGAATGGGCCCGGCCCCGAGGCTGCCAGAGCTCCAGGAGCGTTTGGGCAGCGCTGCCAGGGATGCCCAGGCTGGGGCTGCTGGGGGGTCTGGGCAGGGCCAGGGGTGGCACTGGGTGATCCCTGTGGGTCCCTTCCAGCTCAGGATATTCTGTGATTTTTTAAGGTTCCTAAATCTCAGCTCTTGTGTAGAGGAGGAAGGAGATGCTCAAAGAGAGTTTAAATTTGGAGAGCTCATAGTCACTGGCTGCTTTGCATGTGGCCTGTTCCCTTGTCAGTGACCACAAAATCATGGAATGGGCTGCCTTGGAAGGGGACTTTAAAGCTCATCCAGTGCCACCCCCTGCCAAGGGCAGGGACATTCTCTCACTATCCCAGGTTGCTCCAAGCCCCATCCCACCTGGCCTTAAAGATTGGGTAGGGGCGGCTGCTGGAGTCCCCGATCCCCTTCACTCTGGTTCTGTCAGCTACCCCCTGTTAGGAAGTACTGCTGGTTTGCATTCGGAACTGGGAGTTTTTGAATTTTTAATGAATGTTGTTTTTAATTGAGCTTCTCTTCAGACGTTTTACATTTGGGTTAAAAAAGTGTATTTTCAGAGCCTTATGGCAGGTGTTATCCCTGCTATTATACCCACTCACATTAAACTTCATTTGTCTCCTTTGAGGACACTGCTCTGCCCATTCCTCTGTCTCTTCCTGCTCCCGTTTTCCCAGGTGTTTATGGAGTGGTGTATTTTCTAAGAAATACTGGAATTGTGGCCTCCTCATCCCTGGAAGTGTTCCATCCCCCAGTGGACGGGGCTTGGAGCAGCCTGGTCTAGTGGAAGGTGTCCCTGCCCATGGCAAGGGCTGGAATGGGATGAGTTTTAGGACCCCTCCCAACCCAGGGCCTTCTGGGGCTGTAAGCTGTGTCCGAGGCCCAGGTGTTTGGGCGTGTCCCATGCTCACAGCGTGTCCCTGCAGGTGACCACCGGCTGGCCCTGCTGCTGTCACAGCTGGCGGGGAGCCAGCCCGTGCGGGACCTGCTGACCCTGCAGCTCGTGGACTGGCACCGCCTGCACAGCGACCGCTTCATCCAGGAGGAGCGGCTGCGCCTCTTCGCGCTGCTGGCGGGGAAGCCGGTGAGCCCCGAGCCCCTCAGAGCCCTCCCCACGCAGCCACGGGCGCTGCAGGGAGGGGGTTGCCCTCCCGGGGCCACGGCGTGCCCGGCACGTCTGGCTGAACAGGGTTTGTGTCCCCAGGTGTGGCAGCTCTCTGAGAGGATCAGCGTCAACGTGTGCTCGCTGCTGGACTGGAAGCGCTGCGTGGCCGTGCACCTCTGGTACCTGCTGCCCCCCACGGCCTCCATCTCCAAGGCCCTGGCCATGTACGAGTCGGCCTTTCAGGTGGGTCACTCCCTGCTGCCCAAAAGGAGCCCTTCAGGGTGCTCCTGCCTGGCTGGAGCTGCACAGAGGCTCCTGTGAGCAGCCAGCAATTGCTGAATGTGGGATTGAGTGTGGGACAAGGGGAATGGCTTCCCAGTGGCAGAGGGCAGGGCTGGATGGGATCTTGGGCAGGAATTGTTCCCTGGCAGGGTGGGCAGGCCCTGGCACAGGGTGCCCAGAGCAGCTGGGGCTGGCCCTGGATCCCTGGCAGTGCCCAAGGCCAGGCTGGCCATGGGGGCTGGGCCCAGCCTGGGACAGTGGGAGGTGTCCCTGCCATGGCAGGGTTGGCACTGGGTGGGCTTTGAGGTTATTTCCAACCCAAACCGGTCTGTGGCTCTATAGAAGCATAAATTCTGTGGAGAAAACTCATTTATGGAGTGTTTCCAGGTTTTGTCTAGCCGTCTGACAGCTGGACAAAATTAGGAGGAGGGACAGTGGCCAGCAGCAGGAAGGCCCTTGTGAGCCAGGCAGCCTGCTTTCCCAGTGGGATCATTAATCCTCAGCTGCCTTGTCCAGCAGCCTGTGGTGCCCCATACCCTGTGTGTGCCCTCCAGCCCCCCAGGCACTGCCCCACACCCTGTGTGGCTCCATGCATTATGCAGAGCCCCGTGTGTGGCTGCAGAGGTCTCAGCTCTGCGTGCAGCAGGACAAAGGGTTCTGCTGGAAAACATGTTTAATGATTTAACTAAAGCCAGCTCAGCCCTCCATCCTCAAGGCAGCCCAAACACAGCAGCAAGTCTGGAAAATTGTCACAGATGTTTTATATTTAGTGTTCTATTTAGTGTTCTCTGTGTACAGTGTCCAGCACTCCTACATGCTCAGTTGTAGTGAAAGTTCTCAGTTAAATTGTTATGATTGACTCAGCGAGTTCAGTGCTGCTCTTGGCTGCTCAGAGCCTGCTTAGCTACAGAGAGAAGGTTCACTGGCATGCACCTGCTTCATTCCATCAAGCCCTATGTGGTTTTCCAGCTATAAAATCCTTCAGGAATACAGGCTGTGTGTGAGACCTGCCTGTACCTCCAGGCTCAATGTGAGACACAAGCCTGCCAAAGCATTTTGGGTTCAGGTTTTTCGTGTTGGTCCGTGGTTCTGGGGAGGTTCCAGCTGCAGGTGCAGTTAGTTGCACCTTCTTTGGAGCAGAAAGATTCTCCTGAATGATTCTCCTGCTGAGCTGTGGAATTCACTTTTGTTCAGAATATTATCCTTAAACTTACTGTTAAAACTATGTCCCTAGAACACCTCAGAGAGTGAAAAATACGCCTGCTGTCCTCTGCCTCCTTACCTGGAAGATTCTGGGTGTGTCATTGAAGAAGATGACAATGCAGGAAGGCCCCTGAGAGATGTCTGCTTCCATTTGTTAAAGCTCTACAGTGACAGGTAAGTGGGCAAAGAGTTCAATAAGTGTTTAGAAAAATCTTGATCAGTCAGTGACTTTCTGAGTTCACAAATCAGGGCTATGAAATCAGCCAGAACCACTTAGAGCAGTCCAAAATCAGCCCCACATGTACCCTCTGAGAGAAGCTGGTGTCACATGGGGAGCTTTAGGCTTCAGGGCACATTGGTGGGGTTTCAGGTGCTTTGTGTGTCTGAAGAGTGCGGGAAGGCTCCTCTGTAGCTGCCTGTTTTTAAAGCAGTGAGAAATCTGCAGGGGAGCGCGTACAGAGAAAAGGGGTGACAGTCTGGATACAGACTGAAAGGAATTTTAGCAGTAAATACTGTTACTTTTCTTCTTAAAAAATTAAATCCAAACCCCCACACTGATGTAAATGGAGGTGGGTGAAGTGGGTTTGATTTTGTGGGCACAATCAGCTCATTGAGTTACCACTGCTTCCTCTCCAGGTCTTATGAGCTTGACCAGCTGCTGGATCCCAGGAGTGTCACCTCAGACCCTCTGGATTTCCGCCTCAGCTGGCACCTGTGGGAGGTGCTCCGGGCCCTGAACTACTCCCACCTGTCCCAGCAGAGCTGGGGGGTGCTGAACACCAGTTATGCTGCCCAGCTGGAGAGCGAGGGGCTGTGGGAATGGGCTGTGTTCGTGATGCTGCACGAGCCTGACGCGCAGTGAGTGCCCCTGTGGGACTGTTCTGGGGACTGACACGGTGTGAGTGCCCCTGTGGGACTGTTCTGGGGACTGACATGGTGTGAGTGCCCCTGTGTGACTGACTGTTCTGGGGACTGACACGGTGTGAGTGCCTCTGTGTGACTGACTGTTCTGGGGACTGACACGGTGTGAGTGCCCCTGTGGGACTGTTCTGGGGACTGACACGGTGTGAGTGCCCCTGTGGGACTGTTCTGGGGACTGACACGATGTGAGTGCCCCTGTGTGACTGTTCCAGGGAGTGACATGGTGTGAGTGCCCCTGTGTGACTGTTCTGGGGACAGACATGGTATGAAGGACCCTGTGGGACTGTTTTGGGGACTGACATGGTGTGAGGGGCCCTGGGTGACTGTTCTGGGCATTGACAAGGTGTGAGTGTCCCTGTGTGACTGTTCTGGGCATTGAAATAACGTGGGGTCAGTTCTGAAGAGCTGTGTTTGTCACGGCTTCTCCCACGTGGAGCTGTGCCCCAGGAGGGCTCTGTGCCCCTTGGGAAACCCCCGGATCCCAGCCTGCTTTGGGGTGGGAGGGGCCTTGCAGACAGTCCCGTTCCCATGTGCTGCTCCTTGTGTTGGGTGCCAGGAGGAGCTGTGTCAGTGACAGGCTGCCCTCTGTCCCCAGCACCCGGGAGAAGGCCGTGCGGGAGCTGCTGAGCCGGCACTGCGCCCTCGCCGAGAGCCCCGAGTCCTGGGCCAAGGAGACCTTCCTGACACAGAGGCTCTGTGTCCCCCCACACTGGATTCACGAGGCCAAGGCGGTTCGGGCAAGGATGGAGGGTGACAAGCACAAAGAGGCCCTTTTCCTGTTCAAGGCTGGGCACTGGAACCAGTGCCACAAGCTGGTTGTCAGGCACTTGGCCTCAGGTGGGTCTGTGCTGCTCTTTTTGCACCCTGTCCTTTGAGCAGCACACGCAGGCATGGCAGGAATAGGAGTGGGATGCCAGGGCTGGAGCCCCTCTGCTCTGGAGCCAGGCTGGGAGAGCTGGGGATGCTCACCTGGAGAGGAGGAGCTCCAGGAGACCTGAGAGCCCCTTGCAGGGCCTAAAGGGGCTCCGGGAGAGCGGGAGAGGGACTGGGGACAAGTGGAAGGGGGTGGGACTGGGTGATATTGAAGTTCCCTCCCAAATCCAAACCAGTGAGTGACTCTGATTCCCAGCCATGGGGGAGCCAGTGAAGGGATCAGGCTGGGTTTGGAGCAGCAGGATTAGCACAGAGGGCCTGACAGTTTCAAACCAGCTCTCCCTGGGTACCTGGTGCGGTGCTTTTCCTGGGCACACAGGGAAGCAGGGCGGTGCTTTCCCTCTGCACAGCCCCACCCTCGTGGAGCACAGGGGCCTCTGCGAACAAGGGCAGCAGTGACCTTCCTGTTCCCTGATTCTGTGGGTGTCCCTGCTGTGGGAGACGGGATGGCCTCTGTTCCTAACTCCTGTTCTCTCCAGATGCAATTATCAACGAGAATTACAAGTACCTGAAAGGGTTCCTGGAAGACCTCGCCCCTCCGGAGCGCAGCGCGCTCATCCAGGACTGGGAGCTGGCGGGGCTGGTCTACCTCGACTACATCCGTGTGAACGAGATGCTGGACAGGATTCAGCAGGTAATGGGCAGCTGCTTTGCCTGGGGTTTGGGAGCTCACACAGAGTCTGGATTGGAATTGTCTCTGACTGCTGAGGGGGAGTTGGTGGTTCTCTGTGGCAGGCACTCCAAACAGAACATGGGCATCTCTAAAACCAGGGCTTTTCTCTCTGCTGTCACAAGGGGTGGGCTGTGCCCTGCAGATGTTCTCTGTGGGTGTGCGACAGTGACAAGTGAAAGGGACAGGACAAATCCAGCAGTCTCCATGTCTCTCCCCCTGAATTCCAGTCCAGGCTTCCCCTCTTCCTGCTCCGGTGTTAATTCAGGCAGGAGTTGGTGTGGTGTGACCTGGTGGGTGAGTTTGGCTCTGGCCATGCTGCCCTGGAGCTGACTGCTGTTTGCTTGCAGCTGGATTGTTCCACCTATGAGCTGGAGCGGTTACACACCAAAGTGACATCCCTGTGCAACAGGATAGAGCAGCTGCAGTGCCACAACGCCAAGGACCGCCTGGCTCAGTCGGGTACGGTGACATCCCTGCCCAGCAGCTCCCTGGGACAGCCTGCATCACACCTGGGCTGCAGCTGTATCACAAAGTCACAGAATCATTTAGGTTGGAAAAGATCTCTCAGATTTGAGTCCTCCAACCATTCCCCAGCACTGCCGAGGCCACCACTGACCCATGTCCCCAAGTGTCACATCAGGGGACACTTTGACAGGGCTGTGAAATTCCTCCAGGGATGGGGACTCTACCACCTCCCTGGGCAGCTGTGCCAGGGCTGGACAGCCCTTCTGGGAAGGGATTGTCCCAGTGTCCGCCCTGAGCCTCCCCTGGCCCAGCCTGAGGCCGTTCCCTCTCCTCCTGTCCCTGTTCCCTGGCAGCAGAGCCCGACGCCCCCCGGCTGTCCCCTCCTGTCAGGGAGCTGTGCAGAGCCACAAGGTCCCCCCTGAGCCTCCTTTGCTCCAGGCTGAGCACCCTCAGCCCTTCAGGGGGAGTAATTTTCCCCAATATCCAACCTAAACCCCTCCCCCAGCACAGCCTGTGGCTGTTTCCTCTCCCCCTGTGGCTGCACTGCCTGTGCTGAGGGAGGGGCTGGGGAAAGCACAGCACGGCCTGTGTGCCTTCACTCCCAAATCGCTGCCCACCCCCCGAGTCCCCCCTCGCGGGTTCTCAGCAGCAGAGCAGGTGCAGAGCCCGCTGTCCCTCTCTTGCAGACATGGCGAAGCGCGTGGCCAACGTGCTGCGGGCGGTGCTGAGCCTGCAGCAGGGCCCTGAGCCGGGCCCGGAGCCGGCGGAGCCGCGCGTGCCGCTGCGGCTGCTGGCCCCGCACATCGGCCGCCTGCCCATGCCCGAGGACTACGCCCTGGAGGAGCTGCGCGGCCTCACCCAGGCCTACCTGCGGGAGCTGGCCCTGGCTGCGCACTGACCGCCCACACCTCGGCCTGGCCGGGACTGACCCAGGACTCGTTCTGGGACAAGCAGAGAGTGCAAAGCCGCTCGTCGGGAAATGGCTCCGCTCGCATTCCGGGCTGCTGCCCCAGCGGCCCCGGCCCTGGCGCTGCCCCGTGCTCACGGAAGGTCTTTATGCATGAGGAGTATTGAAAGGTTTTTATCAAAAAAATATAAATAAATGCTCTAGATTATTTTCCTGTCTTTTTGAAAACAATAAATAAAATGTTTATAGTACTCCCACGGGTTGCTTTGCTTTGTAAGGCTGGGTTTGGGTTTGTAGGTGCGTGTCCCTTTCTGTGTCACCCTGGGATGGTTGGGCTGGTTGGATGGGGGCACAGCACAGCCCCAGAATGCCTGATACAATCCCACCTGCCTTCAGTGGGGATCAGGAACGGCTTCTTCAGCATCTTGGGAGGAAAAGTCACCCCTGTCTCAAGGATGGGGTGTGGGGAACCCAGATAAACCAGATTGGGACTGGGGACAAAGGCTGGAGGGCCAGGAGGCAGGGAATGGCTTCCCAGTGGCAGAGGGCAGGGCTGGATGGGATCTTGGGCAGGAATTGTTCCCTGGCAGGGTGGGCAGGCCCTGGCACAGGGTGCCCAGAGCAGCTGGGGCTGCCCCTGGATCCCCGGCAGTGCCCAAGGCCAGGCTGGACACTGGGGCTTGCAGGTGTCCCTGCTGTGGTGGAAGGTGTCCCTGTCCCTGGCCGCGGCGGCACGTTCAGGTGACTCTGGCTGTGAGCAGGGGCCGGGTCACCGCGGCTTCGCCTCCTTCCATTACTGTAATTGGGCCTGAGCGGCCCCGGCGGCTCCGGCCCGGGTGGGACGGGCTGGGATGAATTATTCACCGCCTGGAAACAAAACCTCCGGCCTCAAAACCGCTCGGCATCTGCCGCCGGGGCTCAGCGTGGGAAAGGTGCCAGGAGGCGCCGGGGGAGCGGAGCCGGCGGATTCCCCGGGGCTGGAGCTGGGGATGCTCCGGCATCCCTGTGCCAGGCTCCGCTGCCCCTCGCCGCTTTGTCTCCTGGCTCGTGTCCCTCAACCTCCCGGGATTTTCTCCTCGCCGAATGGGAATAATCTGTCTCTGCCCTTCCCTTGCTCTTTTGTAAAACCGGAGAGCGGGATGTCCCTTGCAGTGCACCGGGATCACTCCACGCCAGGGCCGCCCCGGCCGCCCCCGGCTCCTGCAGCTCCCCGGTGTCCCCGAGCGGCGGGCGCGGTGTCCCCGGGGCCGGGGCAGCCGCAGGCACCGCGAGGCTGCCGGCAGTGCCTCCCAAAGCCCTCCCGAAAGGGGCTCGGCTGCACCCGGAGCCCATCCCGGCCGCTGCCGCCTCCCAGCCGGGCTCCCCGGGGGTCTCCCCCCGTAACCCCTCGCCGTGGGTGCCTGGGGGGCCGTGCCCCCCCGCCCTGTGCCCGCCCTGACGTCAGCCGGCCCCCCCGTGTCCCCGCACCTGCGGCGGGATGGAGCCCGGAGCTCGCCTGTGCCTCGCCCTGTGCCTCGCCGGCGTCCTCCCGGCCCCGGGTGAGCAGGGAGGGCTCGAGGGGCGCGGACCTCCCCTCCGGGTGCGGGGGGGCCCTGGAGCAGCATCCCCCACACACAGGGAATGAGGCGGGTGGGGGGCTCAGGCTGGCGGTGAGGAGGGGCGGGGGTCCCGTCGTGCTCCCCTGCCCCTCCCAAGCTGCCGGAGGGTCCCCGCGGCCGCGTCCTGGGGATCCCTCGGGAGGGGTCCGGCTGCACCCCGGCCCCTCCAGCCCCCGCTCCGGGTCTCCCCAGGCTGCCGGGGGGCGCAGGGCAGGTTCGCCTACAAACTGCTCCACGACCTCTTCGCCAACTACTCCAGCGCCCTGCGCCCCGTGGAGGACACGGACCGGGCGCTGAACGTCACCCTCCAGGTCACCTTGTCCCAGATCATCGACATGGTGAGAGCCCGGGCACGGCACCGCCACCGCGCTCCGCTCCCCCGCACCGGCTCCTGCCCGACCCCACGCTGCCGCTCAGCCCTCGGAACCAGCCCGGATCCAGCCCCAAACCAGCACAGCTGCCCTCGAGTCAGCTCAGACCACTTTACAGACAGCCCGACCGCCCCCCAAAAGCAGCACGACCCCCTCGAATCCAGCTCAGCTCTGCGGGGCACTCGGAGGGGCTGTTGGGCTGGGGGCTGAGGGGAGTGGGGGTGGCACCGGGGTCCTTTCCCCACGCCCACCCTCTCCCCTCGGCAGGACGAGAGGAACCAGGTGCTCACCTCCTACCTGTGGGTCCGCCAGACCTGGTTGGACGCCCACCTCACCTGGGACAAGGACGGGTACGGCGGCATCGACAGCATCCGCATCCCCAGCAGCTACGTCTGGCGGCCGGACATCATCCTCTACAACAAGTGGGTTGTGCTTGGCCCCTCATCTGCTCCCGGGGCCGGGGGGGCCCGGCTGGGGCTGGGGGCTGCACGGGGTGGTGCCAACCTTGGGCTGGGAGCAGGAGGGTCCTGCAGCGGGAGATGCGGGGAGATGGGGGGCGGGGGGTGCTGGCAGCAGCCGGGTGAGCCTGGGACTGTCCCCCACCGCCGAGGGGACAGCCGGGGGCTGCGAGTGGCACAGGGAGGGGACGTGGCGCCACGGCCGCCCCTCCCCGCCCAGCGCCGACGAGCACTTCGGCGGCTCCATGGAGACCAACGTGGTGCTGCGCTCCGACGGGCACATCATGTGGGACTCGCCCGCCATCACCAAGAGCTCCTGCAAGGTGGACGTGTCCTACTTCCCCTTCGACGGGCAGCGGTGCCGCCTCACCTTCGGCTCCTGGACCTACAACGGGAACCAGATCGACCTCCGCAACCAGCTGGACACCGGGGACCTGACGGACTTCGTGGAGAACGTGGAGTGGGAGGTGCTGGGCATGCCGGCCACGAGGAACGTCATCACCTACGGGTGCTGCTCCGAGCCCTACCCCGACGTCACCTACACCCTGCTCCTGCGCCGCCGCGCCTCCTTCTACATCTTCAACCTGCTCCTGCCCTGCATCATGGTCTCCTTCCTGGCGCCCCTCGGCTTCTACCTGCCGGCCGACTCGGGGGAGAAGGTGTCGCTGGGGGTGACGGTGCTGCTGGCCCTCACCGTGTTCCAGCTGCTGGTGGCCGAGAGCATGCCGCCCTCGGAGAGCGTGCCGCTCATCGGTGAGCCCAGCGGCGCCCAGGACCGGGGGGCTGTGCCGGGGCCGGGCAGTGCCGGTGCCGCTGGTGGTGTCGGTGTCGGGGCCGCGGCACAGTGCGGGGGAGCAGGACCCCCCGTGCCCCCTGTCAGTGCCCGCTGTCCCTGCAGGGAAGTACTACATCGCCACCATGACCATGATCACGGCCTCCACCGCGCTCACCATCTTCATCATGAACGTGCACCACTGCGGGCCGGGGGCCCGGCCCGTGCCCCCCTGGGCACGCCGCCTCATCCTGCACCACATGGCCCGGCTCTGCTGCGTCTACGAGGTGGGCGAGAGCTGCAAGAGCCCCCAGCGGGCACTGGGGGGGCGGGCGGGTGTGGGGGACGCCGGGGGGCCGGCGGAGAGCCCCGGGGTGGAGCAGGCGGGCACCGAG
>VXAC01001170.1:0-20392 GCA_013399225.1 Rhipidura dahli | reverse complement strand
CCCTGAGCTTCCTTGAGCTTTCCAAACCCTCCCTGAGCTCCCCTGGGCTTCCCTGAGCTTCCCTGAGCTACCCTGAGCTTCCTTGAGCTTTCCAAACCCTCCCTGAGCTCCCCTGGGCTTCCCTGAGCTTCCCTGAGCTACCCTGAGCTTCCTTGAGCTTTCCAAACCTTCCCTGAGCTACCCTGGGCTTCCCTGAGCTCCCCTGGGCTTCCCTGAGCTTTCCAAACCTTCCCTGAGCTCCCCTGAGCTCCCCTGAGCTCCTCTGAGCTCCCCAAACCTTCCCTGAGCTCCCTAACCCCGCCCAGACCTTCCCAACCCTCCCCAGACCTTCCCAACCATCCTGGCCATGGAGGAGATGTCGCTGTGGGCATCGGGCACATCAGGGTTTCACAGTGCCACATCCACTCATTCCCTGGACACCTCCAGGGATGGGCACTCCAAACCTCCCTGGGCAGCTCTTGCCAAGGCCTGAGCTCCCTTTCCATGAGGAAATTCCTGCTGCTGTCCAAGCTGAGCCTCCCCTGGCCCAGCCTGAGGCCGTTCCCTCTCCTCCTCTCCCTGTTCCCTGGCAGCAGAGCCCGAGCCCCCCGGCTGCCCCCTCCTGTCAGGGAGCTGTGCAGAGCCACAAGGTCCCCCCTGAGCCTCCTTTGCTCCAGGCTGAGCCCCTTTCCCAGCTCCCTCAGCCTCTCCTGGGGCTCCAGCCCCTTCCCAGCTCCCTTCCCTGCCCTGGACACGCTCCAGCCCCTCCAGGTCCTTGTCATGAGGGCCCAGAACAGGACGTTTGTGGAAGGTGGGAATGATCCCATCTCCAGCTGTGTGGGAGACGTCCATGGGAGGCTTGAACCTCATCACCTCTGGGTGAGTGGGAACACCAGGACCTGCCACCTCCAGGGTAATTCCTGTCAGTGTCCCACTGTCCGTCCTCGGTGGCAGCACCCCCAGTGTATCACAGCCTTGCCCAGGTTTTTCCCTCCAAAGCCTGTGGCATTGAGCATCTTTGTGCATTCCTGCTGCT
This sequence comes from Rhipidura dahli, assembly GCA_013399225.1. NCBI lineage: Eukaryota > Metazoa > Chordata > Aves > Passeriformes > Rhipiduridae > Rhipidura > Rhipidura dahli. The sequence goes on along the minus strand of VXAC01001170.1, from coordinate 19,377 downwards.
CCCAAGACTGGATCTCTCCTGTCTTGTAGCTTCAACTCATTCCTGGGGAAATCATGCCAGAGTTAGCAATGCCTGGTACATGAACCTCTCAGGTTGTCAGGGTGCACCGAAAGCGCCCATCCCACCCAACCCCACAGCACAGCTCCCATGGGATCCTCTGCTGCCATCTGTTCAGGCCGGGCTGGTCAGCAGGCAGAGGAGGCTCGGAGGTGGTGGGGAATCCAGGGAAGGGAAAGCTGGTGGGGTGTCAGAGGATGGCACCCTGTCCCTGCAGCCCCAGGGACACTGGGCAGGAGCCTCTGGCTCATGAGCCCCAGCTCAGGGAATGTGAGCCTGGAGCCAGCGCCCAGGTGGTTCTCCAGGAGCTGCCCACTGAGCCCGCTGCTCATTTCCTCTGGAGAGGGATGCTCATGGCTGCCTGCTCAGAGACTCCTCCCTTTGGGATCTGTGCTTTCCCCGTGACGTCTGCAATTCCCCTGCTTCTGGCTGGGTTTCACACAGTGGATTCTGGGCTCTGTCCCATTGTCAAGGTCACCTGAAACCCCTCCTGCTCCAGGGTGAGAGCAGCCCTTGGCCCCACGTTTCGCCCCCTCACTGAAGCTGTGGGCTCTGCCTGGGAATTCTCTCAGAGCCCTGCCTTGGAGCTGTAAGATCTCTGACTTCTTTCCCTGCCTTTTTGTCTCTGTGTGTTTGATGCTTCTTAATTTATGGCAGCAAAGCCTAACGGAGATCCTTAACTCCGCAGCCGCAATGCAGCAGGAAAACAAGGAGCTCTCCCCCACTCCCAGGCCCTTTCCCATCTATTTTCCTATTTTAAAAATTACAGGTTTTTATGCATCACCCCGCAGTCCTCCCAACTTTGTGTAGACACTTAGAAATATCAGCTGGCAAATACAGCAAGGTGCTCCCAGACCTCCCTGTCTGCCCAGAACTCATTTGTGTTCCATAAAAAATGAGGCTTTTATGCTGGGGGAAGATACCAATTCCCTGGAGTCCTTGCATTGCCCGGGATTTTTTTTCCCTACAAGCATTGAAGTCAAACTCAGTAAAAGCATAAAATATTGCTGAGCAGCTCTTTGGGTTTAATATTCATCTGGCAGCTCCTGCTCTCTCCTGCTTCCCTACAAACCTCGTCCCCACGCACAGCAACACCTTGTAGGTGTGCAGACGTGGAACTGCTCATTAGTTTCGGCCCAGGCTCAGATGCCTGGCAGGAATTAAGTGCTGGAAGGCTTGGAGTGGTTTTTAAGAGGCTGAGGGAGTCAGCTGGGGGCAGGGTTCTGTCCGGGGGCTGCTCCTGGGCTCTCGTGGATATCCCTGCAAACCTGGCTGCCATGTAAAGGAATAACAGCTGGGTAAGGTCTGAACTGCTTCAGCACCTGAGAGAGACAGCCAAGGTCTCCCCAAGCTCCAGGGCCCCCCAGGTCTGAGTCCAGTGGTGTGAAGAGGTGCAGGAGAGCCCCTTGCTGGGTCCCTGCTCACCCAAAGCTGTGCTGCAGTGAGGGGATGGGGGGAATTGCGGAGTTTGAATCCAGGATCTGCAGAAAGCAGATGGGATGGAAGCTGGAGACACCAACCAGTCCATCCCCTCCCAGCCCAAACCCTCCACGATTCCCTGATTTACTGGGTGAGTCACAGAGGAGCACGACTTGGGAAAAATCCCAAGTCCTGATTTGGCAGGGGGTTTATAAGCACAGATACACATTGCACACAGAGGGTGCTTAGGGTTAGTCAGGCTGAGAGCTAATTATGACATTAATCTAATTAGAACAAAAGAGCCAAAGTCCCTAAGGAAAATTCCTGACTGCAGGGGGAGGGCTCAAGTAGAATAACCCAACCAAAGATATCGTGGAAATAATTAAATACTTAAAAATTTGCATAAACCAAAGCAAATACTCTGATTAAGGGATGGAAGATGTGAAACTGCTGCAGAGGAAGGGAGGGGTCTGGGTGAGTGTTGTGGTTGAGAGGTTGGGCATCCCAGCATGACCAGCACGTGCAGAAGCACCTTTGGACCCTTTGGGGACAGTGTGCCCAGCAGCTGTGGGCCTTGGCTTTGGACCAGCTGTCCAGCTCCTCTTGAACTGGATGAGAAGGAGCTGACCCAGAATCTGGAAACTGGGATGTGCCAGAGTTGCAGCAGCCCTGGGTGAGCCATGCTGCCCAGGCAGAGGGACATCGCTGCCAGCCATGGCCACCCAGCCAGGACAGTGCCAGACAAGCCCCACGGTCAGGGAGGTTGGGAAAGGGGCCTGTCCAGAGGCACGTGGTCAGGTGTACAGCACAGGGCTGGATCCCTGTGCAGCACACAGAGAGCCTCAGAGCCCGAGTCACACAGCCCAGCCCTGGGAGTTTGTCCATCTGCTTTGCCCTCCTGCCCCAGGTGCTGCAGTCTCAGCCCCTGAGAGGAAACACCAGAATGGAAAACAGACAGAGGTTGTGCCCTCTCACTGGATGCTCCTGGAGAGCTCTACCACCACCCAGGGATGTTCAGGGGAAGAGGTTTTCCCTGGCCCAGAGGTCTCCTGTCCTCTGCTGTTTGGTTCATGTTGGGTTTGAGTGTCTCCCAGGCTGGGTGCAGGGCTCGGGTGCTTTTTTACACCCTGTCACTGCCACCAGACTGTGGTTTTCCTCCACAACCCTCGTGGTTTTCCCTCGCAATCTCTGTCTCTGCTCTTGCTCCCACCATCTCCTCCGAGCGGGTTGGGCACTCTGCATTCCCAGCTCCCTCCATCTGACACCCCCAGGGAATGGCTCCTGACTGACACTCGGAATCTGAATTCCTGTGAGCTCACTCTGGGTTTCCATGGAAGCTGAGGCTGTTCCCGCAGCCTCTCCTCAGCTTCCTCTGCTGCTTGTGGAGCACACAGGATCCAGGAGAGCCTCAGCAACGGGGCAGGCTGGAAAAGCACAGCCTGAAGCATCTAACCCAGGTTTGGCTCTGCTCTTGGGGTCCCCTGTGATTGTCACCAGAGGGTGGGAGGCTCCAAAGCCCCTCTCGCACAGGCACGGCCCGCTGGGGCTCATCCTGGCCAGACCTGTGAGCACCTGGGAGCAAAGTGACTCAGACAGCACCAGAAGGCTCCTGGACACTGCTCCTGGTGGTTCCCATGCCATGAGGGTCCCTCAGCCTGCCCCAGCTCGGAGAGGGGCCTGCCACAGGTGAGGCACAGCCCAGACCCCACCTGATTGAAGGCCAAGAGAGCTCAGAGCATCAGCTGAGGCTGGGAGAGCTGGGGGTGCTCACCTGGAGAGGAGAAGGATCCAGGGAGAGCTCAGAGCCCCTTGCAGGGCCCAAAGGGGCTCCAGGAGAGCTGCAGAGGGACTGGGGACAAGGCATGGAGGGCCAGGAGGCAGGGAATGGCTTCCCAGTGGCAGAGGGCAGGGCTGGATGGGATCTTGGGCAGGAATTGTTCCCTGGCAGGGTGGGCAGGCCCTGGCACAGGGTGCCCAGAGCAGCTGGGGCTGCCCCTGGATCCCTGGCAGTGCCCAAGGCCAGGCTGGACATTGGGGCTGGGAGCAGCCTGGGACAGTGGGAGGTGTCCCTGCCACGGCAGGGCTGGCACTGGGTGGGCTTTGAGGTCCCTCCCAACCCAGAGCAGTCTGGGATTCCCTGGTTCTGACTTGCGGCAGAGAAGGTCGGTCCCCTGCTCAGGGCTGTTCCCAGGGCAGCATCCCAGCTGTCCTCAGGCAAGTCCTGGCTGTAAAGTCCAGCCTGAAGCCGCTGTGCCCGTCGGGTGCCGATGGCGCTGCTCGTGCCCTGAGCGTGGGGACGTGGTGGCACCTCAGGGTGGTGACAGGAGTGGCAAGAGAGTGGCACAGGGAGACCGGGCATGGCAATGCGGGGAGGTGGCAGGGGGTGACAGTGAGGAGGTGACAGCGCAGCGTGGTGGCAGTGCTGCCTTCTGGCCAGGAGGGGCCTCTTGCGATCCACGCTGAGCGTCATGCCCGGTGTCACCGCCGCGCTCCCCGGGCGGCCCGGCCCGGCCCGGCTGCTGCTCGCCCTTGGCACAGGGAAGGGGCTGGGAGAGGCATCCATTTATTTTGTTCCTTCGTAGACAGCCCGGCAGTGCGAGCGTCATCATCATCATCCTCATCATCATCATCATCACCATCATCGCCAGCGGCAGCGGGGCAGGGTGACCTCCTGGGCTCTGGTCACTCTTCAGCAGAGCAGGGACACCCCCCATCCCCAGGCGCCCCTTGCAGAGGCACCGGCAGCTCCGAAGGGCCAGAGCCCTGCTGAGGAGGTGTTCGTGGAACTGTGGAATGGTTTGGGTCGGATGCGACCTGAGAGCCCCGCCAGCCGTGGGTCACTGCGGGCTGCGGAGCCGGGCGCGCTGCTGTGACACGGAGCTGGCCGGGACGGAGCTCACCTGGCCCCAGGGACCTGCTGCTGCCCCGGGAGGACCTGCTCCTCGTCCCCTGTCCCCTGGGCCTGCAGAGAGATTTGGGGCGGGGGGCAGCAGCGGCCCCTCCCCGGCCCCGCCGTCCCTCTGACTCACTTCCCTCCCCGGGCTTTCCAGGGAGTCAAAGTTAAAAGTAATTGAACTTTGTTTATTATGTTTTTTTTCCATTAGGTTCCTTTCCTGGGAGAGTCCAATTAGCGCTAACGAGCGGGCTGGTAATTACAGCTCCGGCCCCGGGAGCATTGAGCGCTGCTGGCCGGGTGGCTGCGGCCAATTAACGGGTTTGTCACCGGTGACGCTCCCTGGGGACTTTGCATCAGCGTCCTGCCTGCAGCTGGGCTGCTGGCGCTGGGGGGGTCCCGCACCCATCGGTCACCGCACGGACAGACGCGGCCGCAGGAGCCCCGTCCCCCGTCCCGGACAAACCTCCCGCGGTAATCGACTCCTTCCCGAGCCGCCGGCGCTGCCCCAGGGCACCGGGACATCGCTGTGCCCCGATCCTGCTGTCCCCTCTCCAGAGGGACGCATGTTTGTGCCGCGCTGTCCCTCGGCGCCCGCCGTGGCCAGGCAGGGACTGTCGCGGGGTGTCCCCCGGGGACCCCCGGCCCCTCCTGCTGCCGGATCCGTGCAGCTCCCCCGGGCCGCGGGCAGCTCCCGCTGCCGACAGCAAAAGCTTTCCTGTAAACGTCAGAGTCGCCCTCCCCAAACCCAGCCCAGGGCTGAGGCAGTTTTAAGGGCTAAAAATGCCACTTTTAGGGGGTAAAATGCAAAGATCTGTGCCGATGGCAGCTGCAGCCCCCACCACCAGAGCTGGAGTTTGGGTGGTACCAAACAGGACTGTTTGTGTTGCAGGTCCCAAGAAGGTTGTACACTACAGGCATGGAGGGACATGCTGCTGGACAGTGATAATTTAGCTGGAATTAAATAAACATTAATTGTGAATGACCTGAGGCCAGGGTATGGGCTGTGGTGGAGGGGTGGTGCAGGTCCTGGGCTGGTCCAGGCAGGGGGGCACAGGCAGGAGGATGGGTGGGAGCTGGGGTCTGTGCCCAGCCTGGGCTCCAGGCAGCCCGTGCTGCACTTGCTGAAACCCTGGAATCTGTTCCTGCTCATCCAGCTCTTCCCTGCCCTCCCACAGCTGGCTCTGGGTACGGTCACTGTGCCTGAGGGGTTTGTCCCAGCACTGCCCAGGGACCTGCAGCCAAACCAGTGTCCCCAGCCAAGGGGCCTGGAGCAAACTGGGACAGTGGGAGGTGTCCCTGCCCATGGCAGGGGTGGCACTGGGTGGGCTTTGGGGTCTCTCCAACCCAAACCTTCTGTGATTCCATGATCTCAAGGTGCCGTGGTGGCTCAGAGCTGCTGGCATTGCAAAGGCTTTGCAACTCTGCAACCAGCTGTGGCGGGAGCAGAGACCCTTCCACGCATGGCCAGGACTGGGGTCACTGCCCAAGGCCACCAGTGTCCCAACCCTGCCCTTGCAGGGGCTGCGTGTCCCCCTGCCCATCTCTGAGCAGACAGCGGGCACTCCCCCTGCCCAGCGCCTGCAGGAGAGAGCTGTTGTTTGCTTTGAGCACTTCACCCAAAGGAGAGATTCAAAACTAGCAAGTGAGCCCTGTGAGACGATTCAGAGCTGCAATCGTCCTGAGGCCCAGCTGGAATCGTCCTGAGGCTCGTTACTCTGCTGTCCCTGTTGGGCTCAGCTCCTCTGCAGGTAAACAAGGAAGGGCCCCTTTCCTTGGGGCTCCTTCATGGAGGAACCTGGGGTGGATGAACCTGGATCCAGGAGCTGCCCTGTGTCACCACTGCCCCATGTCACCACTGCCCCCAGCACCTGCACAGTGTGGCTCCTGTCCGCCTTCCCATGGTGCTGGGGAAAACGCTGTCCCCCAAAATTCCCAAGAGCCAGCTCTCCCCAGCTACTCGGGACTCCTCCAGTGCTGGTTTGTCCTTGTGTTGTGTCTGCAGGGAGCAGAGCCCTCACTTCACAGAGCTCAGTCCTGGCCCGGGCAGTGGGAGCTCTTCCAGTGAAATCACAGGCGCTGGGACACATCCTGACCACCACTGGTGTGGTGCCTCAGCCTGGACCAGCCCTTCTGAGCACCCAGAGAAGCAGCAGGGACCTCGACAGGATGGAGAAATGGGCCAACAGGAACCTCCTGAGCTCAACCAGGACAAGTGGGAAGTCCTGCCAGGACTGGGGAACGAGCCCAGCACGAGCACAGGCTGGGGCAAACACCAGGCTGAGCAGGAGCAAAGGTGTCCAACATCAGCACATCAGGTGTCCAGCATCAGCAGGAGCATTGCCAGCACAGAGAGGGAGATGATCCTTCCCTTCTGCTCACCACTGGAGAGGCCACACCTGGAGCACAGGGTCCAGTGCTGGGCTCCCCAGTGCCAGAGAGACTGAGGCAAAGTGGACATTACATGGACAGACAGTGACAGGCCTGGGGAATGGCTTTAAACTGAGGGAGGAGAGACTTTGATCACATCTTGGGAAGAGATCCCTCCTGGGCAGGGTGGGCAGGCCCTGGCACAGGGTGCCCAGAGCAGCTGGGGCTGCCCCTGGATCCCTGGCAGTGCCCAAGGCCAGGCTGGACATTGGGGCTGGGAGCAGCCTGGGACAGTGGGAGGTGTCCCTGTCCATGGCAGGGGTGGCACTGGAGGGGCTCTGAGGTCTCTCCCAACACATGCTGGGATTCCATGATTCCCTCCCTGGGAAGGGAGGAGTGCACTGGCTAAAGGGACAGTTGCCCAAACCCATCTGCACTGGCCCATTGGTTTCCTGTCAGGCATCTGGTCAAGGTTCCCTTTCTGGAGAGAGAGAGGGACCTTCCTGGGGGACAATTCATTGCACTCAACTTCACACCTCTTCTGGCATGGGAGAAATCTGAATGAACCTGAGGCACCTTTAGCATCTTGTGAGCTCCTGGGTCCTGCCAGCTGCCCCAACAGTTTGTGGATTCCTTCCTGGACCTGCTTCACCTTTATGCCATAAACCAGGGGGTTGAGCATGGCAGGGCCCATCAGACAGGAACCAGCCACCAGCAGCAGCTGGATGTGAGGTGCCAGGCAGCGAGTGAACATCTGCAGGTACACGGGGAGGAGCCCACCCAGGTAAAAGATCAGGATGATGGAAACATGGCACCTGCAGGTCCTGAGGGCCTTGAGCCGAGCCCTGTGGGACAGCAGCCTCAGCACAGCCCTCAGGATCGTGCAGCAGGAGAAGGTGATGGAGGCAGAGTGTGTCCCCACGGGCAGCGTGGCCGTGCTGAGGCTGTAGCAGTGGCTGGGTACAGGCTGGCCCCACCACGGCCATGTGCTCCCAGTAGCAGTGAGGGATCAGCCAGATGCTGCAGCAGGGGAGGCTGCTGAGGAGCCACATCAAGGGGACCATGATACCAACTCCCCTGGCCAGGGACAGCAGCCCTGCCTGGATGGCCCTCGGGCTGGTCAGGAGGGTGCTGTACCTCAGAGGGTGGCAGACGGCCACGTACCGGCCCAGGGACATGGCCAGGAGCACCCCTGACACCCCTGCAGTGAATGTGTGGCTGAAGAACATCTGGATGAAGCGGGGCCTCAAAGCCAATCTCCCTTGAATCCAACCAGAACACGCCAGCATCTTGGGAACAACGGCAGTGGAGAAGATGAGGCTGATGAGGGGCAGCGTGGCAGTGACACAGTGCAGGGGCTCAGGCAGCCTCCTGCCCAGACAGCCTCCTGCCCAGGCCCACGTCCAGGAGCACCAGGTGCTTCCCAGCAAGGCTGTGAGGCAGAACGGGATGGAAATCCCCACGTGGAGCAGCTGCAGGTCAGGGATGCCCTTCAGCAGAAAGGGCAGCGGGCTGGTGTTGGATGGGTTGGGGGCTGATACAGGACAGGCAGCCCACGCTGCATCCCCGTCCCCTGCTGCAGCTCCCTGTGACAGTGACAGACGGGCTGGGATCGGGGCTGCCATCAGTGTGACCACAGTGCCCATGGCATCAGGGAACTTTGTTCTGTTTGTCTGGGGAAAAGGTTTCAGACCCTCTGCTGTCAGGCTTTGAACTGGTGCTGTCATCAGCACATCCCAGAGGATCACAGAGTCACAGAACATCCTGAGTGGGAATAAACCCACAGGGATCACCCAGTGCCAGCCCTGGCCCTGCCCAGACCCCCCAGCAGCCCCAGCCTGGGCATCCCTGGCAGCGCTGTCCAAACGCTCCTGGAGCTCTGGCAGCCTCGGGGCCGGGCCCATTCCCTGGGGAGCCTGGGCAGTGCCCAGCACCCTCTGGGGGAAGACCCTTTCCCTGCTCTGCAGCCTGAGGCTGGCCTGGCCCAGCTCCAGCCGCTCCCTGGCTGCTGTCCCTGGCCGAGGAGCAGAGCTCGGAGCTGTCCCTGCGCTGCCCCTCGGGAGGATGTTGAAGACCCCAGGGAGGTGTCCCCTCTGTCTCCTCCAGCCTTTGCCATATCCGTGTCTGTCTGCAGGCTGGCACCACAGTGTCCTGGCCTGCTGTGGCTTCCTGCCACTATTGCCACTCTCAGTGGGCAGGAATGGGGCATAATCCCAGAATTACAGAATTATTTAGGTTGGAAAAGACCTTTAAGATCATCAAGTCCAACCCTTAACCCAGAACTGCTGCAGCCATCAAGTACCCCGGGCTCTTTGGCCCCTGCCCAACCTTCAGAAGTGTTTCTGTGGCAGAGATCAAGCCTTGCTCCCTGTGTGCTGCTCAGAGAGAGGACTGGGCATGTCCAGGTCATACCAGCTCCTCCTGATGTTCCTTTGGGCCATGCAGGAGCTGCACCATGTGTGTGTGAAGCTGGGCTTGGAGGAACTGCAGCCAGAGGAGTGATGCTCCCTGCTGTGACCCGGCCCTGAGGGACACGGGCACCACCGGCAGCTGTGGCTGCAGGTCCCAGCCATGGGGAGCACACTGAAAATGTGCTCCACACTCACCCACCTGGGGGGCTGAAGGGCAAACCCTGCACAGCAGGTCTCTGTCAAACCCCCTGCACCAGAGCTCACTGGATTCACTAAATTATGCTTGCCTGGAAGAAACTGTCCAGGCTTGTGGGCATCCAGAGGTGGAGGAGAATCTGGTGCAGAAGCACGAGTCACCCTCAGGGTTCTAACCAGCTGCTTTTCCTCCCTTTAGCCCTGTCTGTCTGCTCCTCCCAGCCATGGCATCCTTCTCCTGCCTTCTCTTGGCCAGAGAGCCCTCATGGCAGAGCCCTTGATAAACTAAAAGATATAAAATTAGCACAGACTGAAGGCCCAGAGCGCTGCAGTTTCTCATCTCCACCCACCAGTTCCAGTATCTCTCTTATCGAGGCTTTTTTGCACATTGTCAAGATTTACACACCTTTTAATGAAATAATCTGAGTTTTTCCATTTCCCTCTGACACCCCCAAACTGCTCTGCCCCCCTTGGCTGCCACCATTACCCTTCCAGGTGCTGGCAGCTGCTCCAGAGCTTCTGCTCTCCAGGACATGGTGCATCCCTGGGAAAGCTTCATGTGAGACATTATTTGTGCTGGTTTGGGACAACTGATCAAAGTCGTACAGAACAGCTTCCAGTCTTGAGCCAGACACTGTGGAACCTCTGCAGAGACAAGCTTGGACTTCTGACCAAACCGTTCTGTGATCCCAGTATTCTTCAATTCTCTGATTCAAAGATTCTCTTACTCAATGATTTTCTGATTCTCTGCTTTGACGATTCTCTGACCTGATGGGAGTTGGAAGCTGATAAGTGGAGAAGCCAGATAAAAGCAGAACAAGGCAGCTGTCCTCTGTGTGGAGGAGGGAGGTCCCAGCCTGCCTGAGAGAAAGACAATCAGAGAACTTTATTTCTTAATGTCATTTATTTCACTGGCAGCTTTGAAGGATGTTAAACACCCTCTGCTAAAACAGAAAACAAACACAGCAGCTGGCTTGGATGATTTACATGACAGGAGAAGCATCTCCAGAGAACTTTGGTGGGTCCTGCCCAACTTCCAGGAGCCCTGGTACTGCGGGCAGTTCCCGGGATGTTCCCTGGGGAGCTGGGACACTGATGGGATGAGCTGCGAGTGTCACCCTGACGTCAGAGCCCAGCAGAAAGCCCGAGAGCTTAACAGGTGATTTGGTCAATAAAGAATGAGAGGGTTGGAATCAAATTAGATTACGGCAATCAAGCGGGCTGCAGGAACCAGCTGCTGCCAAACAAACCCGATTCCATTTTCTGCCGAGAGAAAGGTTTCGTTATTGGGTGTGAGCACAGAGGAATCTGGGAGAGAGGGGCCGCTGCCCCGCTGAGAGCCGGCACAGGGACCCTCCCGGGGAATATCAGAACCAGGTGATTCACAGACCTCAAAATGAAGCTGTTGGGGCCATCATAAAATCACAGAACGCACAGGTTTGGGTTGGGAGGGACCTCACAGCCCATCCAGTGCCACCCCTGCCATGGGCAGGGACACCTCCCACTGTCCCAGGCTGCTCCCAGCCCCAGTGTCCAGCCTGGCCTTGGGCACTGCCAGGGATCCAGGGGCAGCTGCAGCTGCTCTGGGCACCCTGTCCTACCCAGCACCTCCCCAGGGTGCCAGTGCCCTGCCTGCCTCCTCCTCCTCTGCCCCAGTCCCAGCTGGTGTCCCCCATGACAGAATCCAGCCTATCTCACCAAACTCTGCCTGCTGGTGAGCCCCCAGCCCCGTAGCTTTCCATCCCAATTTCCTGTGACAAGGTGCTAAGAACATTATCCACTGTTGAAAATCTAGTTTGTGTCACAGAAAATGTCTATTCAGCTAAGTATGGATTAATTACACAGTCAGAAACAAGTGGACTCCTTTGCAGCAATTTCTGGGTTTTGTTAAAAGGTGTGATGTTTATTTGTTTACTTCTTTAAACTCTAGTGCAATTTTTACCTAAAAAAATACTTGGAGGATAAGAATTCTGCAGGGTTAGAATGGCAGTTTGGTTTGATAAGAAAGTATGAAAAACTACTATTAGAAGAAATTTCCAGCTCCTGCCTTTTTTCCTGGCTCTCTCACACTGTGCGGGCTCCAGGCTGGGTGCTGAAGTCCCCCCAGCCCCTGGCCTGGGGCACCAGCCGTGCCCGAGCTGCCACCAGCACCCACCTGGCTGTGTCTGTGCCCAGCTCCACCCTTGGGACAGCCACCCCAGCCAGAAACAGCTGCCGTGCTCCAGGTCTGGGCATAAACCACCGCAGGGAGTGCCAGTGGGAGTGTCCGGGATGGGCATTCCCAAAGGCAGGAATCCTCTGCAGGCTCCTCTGTCACAGCCTCAGCAGGGCCGGGGGGAGCAGCCTTAACCCCACATCAGTTCTCCTTCCCTCATCTCCCTCATCTCCTTTCTTTAATGAAAGGAACGTGCAAGGAGATCGTGGAACCACAGAATGATTGGGCTGATAGGGGAAGGACTGTAAAGCTCATCTCATTCCTGCCATGGGCAGGGACACCTTCCTTACACCAGGATGCTCCAAGCCCCAGTGTCCAGCCTGGCCCTGACGGCCAAGCCAGACAGGGATGTGCTGCACAAGTTGCCTCCAGCAGAATCAAAAGCCATTTTTGGGTTTGCCTGGAGAATGCTGGAGCAGTTTAATTCCCAGTTCTGCTGCACTGCTGGCTGGAAGCCTCTGCTGGCCTTCAGTACCAAGGGTCATGCTATGGCATGGGCTGTCTGTGCCCCCAGCAGGCCCTCCCAAGCCCCAGGCAGTGTAAATCCAAATAGTTCAAATTCAGCATAGAAAAAAGGTGCAAATTGAGGGCAGCAGAAACATTCTGTCAAAGGGGTTTTTGAGGTGTCAGGGAAGGTGCAGCAGAAGGTCAGATAAACACCACAAAGACAGGAACAGTATGTTTGAGGTGAAGAATGACAGATTCACACCAGTTCTGGAACAGAAAGCAATCCACTGAACTTTAATTTTGAATATAAAAGTGCAGACTTTTATAGGAGGTGTTTTGGGTGTTTTGGGTGGGATTTGTGGCAGCTGTAGATGTGGTGTTGGGCTGTGGCTGGAACCAGTCCTTCAGGCATCCTTCGTAGCCATGGACACCAACAGCCATTGTAGGGCACAATTCATGGAATGATGGGATGGTTTGGGCTGGGAAGGACCTCAAAGCCCACCCAGTGCCACCCCTGCCATGGCAGGGACACCTCCCACTGTCCCAGGCTGCTCCCAGCCCCAATGTCCAGCCTGGCCTTGGGCACTGCCAGGGATCCAGGGGCAGCCCCAGCTGCTCTGGGCAGGGTGGTTGCACCGTGGTAGCTCTGACACCACCAGGTTGCTCCAAGACATCCAGAAGAGATCAGAGGAATTATTCAGCACCCAAGAAGAATAGGAATTCTTCTTGCCTTGATTCGAGGGTGACCCTGTAGAGCTCTGCCCCAGATGTGTCTGGGGAGGATGGGACTTGTCCCCCTGCTTTGCCTCAGAGGAAACACCCCCCGTGTCTGATGATTTCCTTGGGAATCCTTGCATTAATCACAGAGTCATTAAATTTGGAAAAGCCCTCTCAGACCATCAACTCAGCCACTCCCCCAGCCCACCACTAACACAAGTCCCCACATGCCACATCCTCACACTCTTTGGAACTTCCAGGCATGGTAATTCCATCACTTCCATGGGCAGCCTGTGCCAGTGCCTGACCAGCCAGCGGGCACAGCCCCCAGCCTCATCCCTCTGCTCCTCTCCCACCCTCACACCCCCTGGGCTGTCCTCCAGCCTTGCTGATTCTGGGCTTCTGTGACCCCGCAGGGACAGAGTGCTTTGAAAAGCTCAGTTTTGAATATTCTCAGTTTCCATCAACACCCAGAACCCTGGAGGAGCTGGTCAGGGCCCAGCCATGATCCGTGATCCTCTCAGCCTCTTGTGCAAGAGGGGCCCAGAGAGGAGAATCTCTAGGATAGTCCAGGGGGACTAAAAAAGGCAACACAGAAGAAATCTCCCCACTTGGATCAGGATCTGTGCATTGACACAAATGCACCTGGAGTCCTGAAGTTACCACGGGGATGTTCCTGGCCCTGGGAATATCTCTACACTCAAAGGTGGCTTCTTGCTGCTCTGTATCACCTGGAGAGGAGGAAGGGAAGGAGGACCTGCTGCCTGCTCCTGCTCCCAGCCCCAAATAACGCTCATCATGGAGCAGGGCTTTGTTAGAGCCAACGAGTGCTCCCTGCTCCCTGCTCCTGCCCAGCCCGTGCAGTCCCTGCAGCGCACACAGCTGGAGCTGCCCGCGCAGGGATGAGCATCCCGGAAAAGCACGGACTGCTGCTTCAGGCACCAACCTTCCTGGGAAAGAGCCTTCTGAGCAGGGCCCGGCGGATCTGCCCGCTCCTGACGCTGTACACCAGGGGGTTGAGCGCGGCGGGCAGGCTCAGGTACAGGTCGGCCAGCAGGACCCTGGCGGGTGCGGGCACGGCGCCGCCGAAGTGCTGGGCGTAGATGGACACGATGCCCGGCACGTAGAACAGCAGCACCGCGCACAGGTGGCACCCGCAGGTGCCCAGGGCCTTCCAGCAGGACTCCTTCCCCAGCACAGCCCTCAGGATCATCCCGTAGGATGCGGCAATGACGGCCACGTCCGTGCCCACTATCAGGGAGGAGCCGGCCACGCTGTAGAGGCCGCTGGGCGTGGGGTCAGCGCAGGCCAGGCTGGCCACGGCCACGTGCTCGCAGTACGAGTGGGGCACCAGGCGGGAGCCGCAGTAGGGCAGGGATGTCACCAGCCCCGTCAGGGGCACCATGAAAAGGAGAGCCCTCAGCACGATGGCCAGGCACAGCTGGGCAACAGCTGGGCCGTTGAGGATGGCGTGGTACCTGAGGGGGTGGCAGATGGCCACGTAGCGGTCAATGGCCATGGCCAGCAGCACTCCCGACTCCTCAGCCGTCGTGGAGTGAACGAGGAACATCTGCACGAAGCAGGCCACGTAGCCAATCTCAGCAGAGCCCAGCCAGAGCACGCTCAGCATCTTGGGGACCACGGAGGTCACCATGACCACGTCGATGGCCGCCAGCATGCCCAGGAAGTGATGGGTGGGGGCCTGCAGGGCCTTGTCCAGCACAAGGACCAGCAAAACTGCCCCGTTTCCTACCATGCTGAGGACATAGACGGAGCAGAAAAGGATGCCCAGGCAGGTGGAGAAAGCTTCCAGGCCTGGGACACCCACCAGGATGAAGGAGGAGGAGGAGCTGCTGTTGAAGGGATCAGAAGCCATAAAGGAGAATCTTGATTTGTGTTTACAAAAATACACCTAATTCTGAGTGCTGAGGTGCCAGGGGGATAAGATGGGGGCCCTGCAGCAGTGCAAGGGCCGGATCAGGAATCCACACAATTATTAAAATGTGAAACAGCCTATCACCCTTTCCTCATGGAAAGGGAGCTCAGGCCTTGGCAAGAGCTGCCCAGGGAGCTTTGGAGTGCCCATCCCTGGAGGTGTCCAAGGAAGGGCTGGAGGTGGCACTCAGTGCTCTGGGCTGGGGACAAGGTGGGCATCGGGCACACCTGGGACTGGATGGGCTGGGAGGGCTTTTCCAGCCTCAGGGATCCTGGGATTCTGTGATCACTAACTAGGGAGAACGGGTCAGAAATGCAGAATAAATGGGCTTGTTGTGGCTAGGAAGTTCCTATGAGGTGAAGAAGTTGATGTTTTAGGTTGTGCCACCAGGGCTGACCAAGGTACTTTCAGTCTGTTGCTTGTGAAGGACTCATTCCTTTGCTGGCTGCCTGCCAGGGCTCAGCTGACATCCTGGAATGAGCTGCAAGAAGAGAGAACAAGGAGAGCGAGGTCAGCTTACAGCCCTGGCTTCCCTCAATGGGCCCAACACAGGAAATTCCTCCAAATTTGTAGAGCCAAACAGTGCTCTGGAACATTAAATGTGATAATGAAATTCCCTTTTGCTGCTCTGTCTTCCTTCTGTCATCCACCCATGACAGAGGCCTGCAAAGGCAGGCAGGCAGAGGGAAATACCAATTTCTGAGGGTTTATTCTGATGGGAGAAGCTTGAAGGTAACACAGAAACTCCAGAGAACTGTCCTGGAGGGACAAGAAGAGTCTGAGTGCGGTGGGCAGGATCTACACCTTCATTTGTGCTGAAAACTTTTCTGCTGCTTCTCCCCAGCAAGCAGCAAAGACCAGGCAGTGCTGACACACCAGACTCAGCTGGAGAAGTTGCCTGGAGGATCATCCAGCAGCAGCTTTCCAGTGCAGAGCAAGCTGTACTTGGCAAGGCACAAACTCACCTGGTCTCAGCCCGAACGCCTGGGAGTTGTCCCACCTCTCCTCCCATCCCAGGCTGGCCCCTGGCTGCTGCCTCCACCCCTCCCCTCCATATTCTGGGAGTTGCAAACTCAAAGCTGAGCACATTTATTTTCCATCGGTATAAAAGCTTAAGGTGGGAGAAGGAGACCCAGAGCAGCCGGGGGATGGAGCTCAGCAGGGCTCTGGTCACCCACAGACCCCTGCAGGTGTCCTGGGCTGGGTGTCCTGCCTGTCTCCCACCTGGGGACACGGGGTGCTCCTCAGCAATCCATGCACAGCATGTGCTGCCCAGAGGGGTTTTGCTGTGAGAGCTGATGCTCCTGCACAGGGGCTGAGGCTTTCCCTGGCCCGGAGCTCTGAGTGAAACAGCCCTGTCAGCTCTGGGGCTGCTCCTGCTGGAGCCCAAATCCAAATCCCCCTGCCGGAGCCCCCCCTCTGGATGGGCATCCCACCCACGGGGTCCCTGTGCTTGTGTTAGGAAGGAAATCCAGTGCTGTGTCCCCTCCAGCACCCCCTTCCACGGCCCCTCCCTCCCCTCCAGCCCTTGGCAGAAGCAAGAAGTGCTGTGACTGTCCTGTTCCCCAGGGAACACAGGCATGGAAGGGTTAAACCAGGCTGCTGGCAGTCCGGGAATGGGATGCAAGTTTCTCCGGAGCTTGTATCCCCTGCTTCAGCCAAAATACCGAGGGGCCAGACCACATCCCCTCAGCTTTCCAGGCATTTGGCTTCCTTGACCCTGACACAGTTTAATGGCTCCTCCAAGTCCCGCGGAGTCCTCCCCGTGACACAAACCAGGAGCCTTTTCAGCCCGGCTCAGTCACTGCCTGGGCCCCGCGGTGGTGCTGGGGATGGCTCGGTGCTCAGAGGGCTCAGCTCCCAGCCTGGCACCAGCACTGCAGCAGGAAACATGTCTGTGCTGGAATTGTTTGTTTGGAAAGGGCAAACACGGCTGAGGTGCTGTAATCCTGAGCTTGGGAAAAAAAACAGCTCCTCCCTCCCTCCTCCCCGTCTGATCCTCTGGGCAGCAGTTTCTGCACTTCATCCTGGGCAACAAAACCCTCCAGGCTGTTAAATGATGCTGCTCAGCCAGTACCAGGCTCAGAGTTACTGGATCCTTCTGCTTCACAGTGCTGCTCCAGCCCTATTTCCTTGTCACAGGATCCCGGACTGGGGTGGGTTGGAAGGACCTCAAAGCCCACCCAGTGCCACCCCTGCCATGGCAGGGACACCTCCCAGTGTCCCAGGCTGCTCCCAGCCCCAATGTCCAGCCTGGCCTTGGGCACTGCCAGGGATCCAGGGGCAGCCCCAGCTGCTCTGGGCACCCTGTGCCAGGGCCTGCCCACCCTGCCAGGGAACAATTCCTGCCCAGGATCCCATCTCTCCTTCGGGGAGGGTCACACACACGCAGAGGGGTCCAGCCCCAGGTGCCAGCCCTGTGTGAAGCATCACACCCGGGCTCGCTGCTCCTTCAGGCTCAGGGGGCACCTTCTGGCTCCCCACAGCTCCCTGGCAGGAGGGTGCAGCCAGGTGGGGCTCAGGCTGTCCCACTGCTGTCACTCTGTACCTTCCCCAGGTCACCCATCCCAGCGTTGTTCCCTTGTTTCAAGCCTGCCTCTCACCAGAGCTCCTGACCTTGCCCAACCACCTGGCCCCTTCCCAGCTGAGTTTGCCATTCCTGGGTGTGTGCAGGCACGAGGGATGCACCGAGCTGGGAGCAGGGAGCTGCAGGTCACCCCGGGTGGCAGCACTGCCAGATGTCCCCCTGTGTGCCTGCAGCTTCTCTGAGGTTGGTTTAACCAGGGAAGAGCCAGGTAATTAGCACTGCTGTAATTAACCTAAATGAGGCAGCCAGTGGTGGTTGCAGGTATGTGACTGGCAGGTCTTGACCACAAAATTCACTAAATGTGGGGTGTGTGGAAGTGCTGAAGCAGCTCATTAACTCCATCAGAGACAAAGCCCACGTGGATGCATTGGCACTGCTGCCCAGCAGCTTTTCTGGGCAGACTCTTTTACATTCCACCTGGATTTGACTAAAGTTTGAACTTGGCTCAGAGTGTGGCACTGCATTTAAAAATACTGCCCCAAAACCAGGTTAAAAGGGAAAAAATACATACCCAGGGTGATGCATGGCCTGATCCTGCCTGTGCCTACACCACCTGCAAGTCCTGGTTCTCTCCTCAGCCTGCAAAAGGACCTGCATGGAAATAATTCTGTGTTTTGGGGAAGCTGATCTGCCTCATCCCTCACTGCTGGGACTCGAGGGACTGAATCATCCCGGGGGAGAAGCTGCTGCCTGGGAATAGCCAGGGAGAGAAATGATAAACAAATGCACTGCTCCCTCTGCGTGGGTGATGTCTGTCCCAGCACCAGGGTGCCAAACAGATCCCGGGTCCACAGAGGGATTGTTTTAACTCTGGGTGGACATGGAAGTGCTGGAGAGAGTCCAGAGGAGGTCCTGGAGCAGCTCTGGAGCCAGGCTGGGGGTGCTCACCTGGAGAGGAGAAGGTTTTGGGAGAGCTCAGAGCCCCTTGCAGGGCCTAAAGGGGCTCCAGGAGAGCTGCAGAGGGACTGGGGACAAGGCATGGAGGGCCAGGAGGCAGGGAATGGCTTCCCAGTCCCAGAGGGCAGGGCTGGATGGGATCTTGGGCAGGAATTGTTCCCTGGCAGGGTGGGCAGGCCCTGGCACAGGGTGCCCAGAGCAGCTGGGGCTGCCCCTGGATCCCTGGCAGTACCCAAGGCCAGGCTGGACATTGGGGCTGGGAGCAGCCTGGGACAGTGGGAGGTGTCCCTGCCATGGCTGGGGTGGCACTGGGTGGGCTTTGAGGTCCCTCCCAGCTCAAATAATTTTGGAATTCTGTGATGTGAACATGCAAATTGCAGCACATATGGACCACAAAAACCCACCCCAGACACACCAGGTGTGCAGCAGGTGCTTGATCCCCTTTAAATGTTCCCCATCTCTTTCCAAGGTAACAAACCGAGTGATTTGTGTACATTTGTGGTGAAAACAGAGACATTTCAGCTGCTCACAGCCACAGTGAGCAGAAACCTGCTGGGCAGCCCGGGGGTGCTCAGTCCCGGGTCAGCCTGTGCAGAATTGGGACACTTTGGAATATTCAGCTGGCAGAGAGCTGCAGGTGAATGGCCCCCGTGTTTGAGCTCCCCAGGCTGCACCTCTGCTGGCTGGGAGTGCTGAGGAGCTGCTGAGGGCCTGCAGGGGCCCCAGAGAGCTGCTGGAACATTTGATGGAGGTGGGAAGAGGGGCCAGACCCTCCTGAGCTGGCCGGCTTAGGGGCTGACCCTCCCCACGGGCACAGGGTGGGCAGTGGGCGATGCCCTGCCCCAGCTGCACGGACACCCAGACCTGGCCCAGCCCCTGGCTCCTGGCATCTCCTGCAGGACAGGGCTCCCATTTCCCAGCGTGAGCTCCAGGAACAGCCTGGGTGAGCCTGAGTTAAACCCGGGGCCATCCCTGACCCACCCCGGACAGCCCCGGGGGCACTGCGGGACTTGGGCACCCACAGTGGCAGCTGCCAGGTCCTGCCCATGGTCACCACAGCCTCCTGCAGGGCTCCAGGCTGGGGCAGAGGGGCTGGAGAGCTGGGAATGGCCTTGGGAGTGCTGGGGACAGGGGCTGGACACCAGCCCAGGGGTGCCCAGGTGGGCAGGAGGCTGATGGCACCTGGGCTGTGCCAGGGCAGGGATTGTCCCCCAGGGCAGGGATTGTCCCCTG
>VXAC01001169.1:523708-579913 GCA_013399225.1 Rhipidura dahli | reverse complement strand
AAAAATCATGTGAAATGCTGAAATGTCACAGCAAGTGACCAATCAGAAGTTTAGACGCAATATGCTAACAGGAGCAAGCATCCAATCATTACACTTCTTTTGACCGCACGATGTTCAAATCATCATGTATTCAAAACTGAAAATGCTATATAAGTGTATATTTTACCAATAATAAATGGCTTCACATGATCATATTGATCTCTGTGTGTTGTCCCGTTCTTTCACCTCCGCACCATCCAAAAATTTTACATCTCAGTCACTGTACAGTATTAAAAATAAAAAGATTAAAAACTATACTCAAAAGTAAAAGTTCATTTACGAACATATTCAATTATAATGATGTTTGGTAAAAGAGCTTGTTAAAAAAAACCCAGAAACCAGTCTACTAAATTTACAAGACAAAAACTAAAAGCAAACATCAAATAAACTCAGCCATCTTCCCCTTCAAGCACAATGCCACATTTTACCTCCAAAAACCACTTTATTACATCAGGTGTCCTAACGAGAGAACTGCCTTAAGACAGAAAGCAAAGCACCATTGACCTACCCGGATTTCCTGGAGATTATGAAAATTATTTCCTACTCTGACAGAGATTTTGCTTGGAGTGTAACTTTCATCAGATTTGTAGTCTGCATAAATACATAAGGTCTTCACTGTTGTTTTTCTTCTGCAAGAAGCAAAACAAGGCATGTAAGCATCATAAAGAAAAACATTCAGGATGAGTTTGTTGCTAGCTTGCAATAACTAAGGATTTAAATGAAAATGATTATAAGTGTCCCTAGTGATTCATAAGAAACTTGCTATCAAAGAAGTAGGTGATTTTCCCCATTACATTATACACACAGTTGATTTTCACCGTTCTCCTTTGTCTGCGTTCAGAAATGTCACTATACCAAGAAACAGATGTCAAATAAACACTTGTACGTAACGAAGCTTAAGTTTAGCTTTTCAAACATGGGCTCTCTTATTAGACCAAGGCCTTCTCAAGAAAGTAAACAAAAAAGGTGAAAAACATCTAATCTCAAGTTTGGTTAAAG
The DNA here is from genome assembly GCA_013399225.1 of Rhipidura dahli. NCBI lineage: Eukaryota > Metazoa > Chordata > Aves > Passeriformes > Rhipiduridae > Rhipidura > Rhipidura dahli. The sequence continues at coordinate 578,875 of VXAC01001169.1, read as the reverse complement.
AAAAAGTACCGTAAGCATCCTACACAGGACAGAATAAAAATAAGTTTTCTCTAACTCAGCTGTCAGGTTATACAGGACTACTTTAACACCAGTCATCCACCCCCCAAATGATACTCAAAGACACAAATTTAGGACATAAGTCACCTTACATGAGTAAATGTGATGCTGTCACAACTGACATATCATTAAACATTCCTTTTTGATGCTTACTTAGGCATTTAATGATCATAACATATGAACATCTCATTTTTATAAATGCTATCTGACTTCTTACCAGTTAGGTAACAGAACTAACCCAGGAGTTCTTGCACTGCCAGAATTCCTATCTTGGTGAACAGTAATTAATATAAAGTTACACAAAGCACCCTAACCCATAGGGAGTATATTTTAATACCTAAATTGGATGTTCACCAAATGAGGCTGTGATCCATCTGACTGCCAGTAAGTTTCTAGATTATCATCTCGTAACTGATCCACTCCAAACCCTAAGAAAAAGAAAACGTGATAATCTTGAACATCCCATTTCTGTGATATAAATGTAGCTTTTCTTCAACTGTTATAAAATAATGTCTCACAAGTTATAACATATAAGGAAATATTTCTAGACATCCAAGTTGCACCTATGCTTTTCTGACACAAAACTGAAATAGGGGAGTCTGCAAAGCTCAATTCTGTTGAGGTCTGTGGTGTGTGAAACCACATCAACATGTCCTGGAATTTCAAGTGGTGAAGTAGTAATTCATATGGATTGCCAGAACAATTACCATTTAGACTTTTCCATCTATTCTGTAACTTAACTGCTGAACTAAAGAAAAATCATTAGCAGAGACCATTCATTTATTATAAAATCTTAGCCAAATGTGACATTTTCTTTTCAAGTAGTCTCCTGAAATACTTTTTTTCAAGTTACTAACTAGAACAAGCAGCAGGTGGCAAAAACAGTATTCCTAAAAGTCAATGCCATCACATTTAAAGAAACAACTCCAAATCTGTATTTGCCACTGCGCCATTATTCATCCTTTTACTAATCACATCCTTTTATAGATTGTCCACACTAGTTGCAGTTCCAATACAGCAGCTGAAGTTTAATCTGCACTAAAAAATTTCCTTCAGCCTGTTAAAGCAAAAAAAACACATGGTATTTTTCAACAATATCTCAGGATACCAGACCAAAGTCATTTAGCCTGGGCATGATATTGTGACATAAAGGGATCATTGACCCTCCGCTGCAGTAAGACAGCAGATCAATTCCCAACAGATACTCCTGAAACAGCAACTCAACCACCCCAAAGGGAAAGAATACAGATATTCAGATATTTTGAGGAGGTATCACTAACTACACCTCAGGACCATGGGTTCGTTTTATGTATTGGGTTTTAGGGCCACCCTGTAATGGCTAAGCCCACACAAAGTTCAGACAGAACATTCAGGTCACCCAGCTACGTGGTCATGCTTAATTAAAAATGGAAGGCAGCCAGAAAAAATGCCCAAGCATAGAAACAAATTACAGAGTGGAGTCTGTGATTCTGCTCACATGGTTTAGTTTGTTCACTGTGCAAGGAAAAGAGAAAAAAATGAATATAAAATAGGTAAGAGCTCTGTTTAGTTCACATGAGATTGCTCCTCATAGTGGGATTTCTGATACAATTATAGCTTTCATATTGTATCACATATAGAGAAGGCCAAAATTATTTGTAGTGACTACAGCCTACACTATAGCAGTTTTACTGCTGTGGATGTCTTCCTCCCAAAACAAAAATGTACATTCAACATTCTACATCATTGTTGTGATTTTACCTGGCTTACAGGATGAAAGAGACCAAACTGCTTGTGAGCCTATTTCTCTAACAGTACCAGTCCTCTCCAGCTGCTTTGGATCAGCACCAGGTGGGGTCTTGTTTGGGGTAGTCATTTCTAGTGAGAGAAAACAAGTGAGTTAGTTGACATATTTTTAGTTTGATGGGAAAAATAAAGGATTTTGTTTGTTCACATGGTCAGTTTAATTCTTTGACCTCACATTTTTATAACAGACTACAGAATGTGTGGTTTATACATATACACACATAAGTATATGTTTTTGCATGTCTGTAGAACCTTTTACTTATATATATATATAAAAAGTAATATGTACAAATATATAGAATATATATGTGTAACATATCTAAGAGGTTCCACATATATGTAAATTTAGTGTCCTTAAGAATTTAATACATACTTGGAACATTCATAAGACATATTTTACTTGTATCATTCTAATTTATGAACACAGAGTTAGTCAGGGTTTCAGAATTTGGGTTTTATAGTTCTGTTTGTTTTTTAAGAAATCAAAAATGTTGATTTTAAGGCTAGCAATACAACTTCATTCTCTCCCACAGTAAACTTAAAAGTTCTCTTAATCTGCAAATTCAGAAACTGGAACAAGAGATACTTCTCTCTAAAATAGGAAATGGGATTTCAAGCAAATTGTATAATTTGTAGCAATTGGTTATAGACACATTTATTCATGGACCATATTCTTTACAACTTCATCTAGAATCATTAACTTGTGACTTGCATTGCTCAAGTAATCACACTCAGTCTCAACACCCAGACTATCACCACATACACGACAACTTCATGAAGTTGACTTTTTGTGTAGTACAGAACAAATTACTATTTCCTAGGAAGTAGCTTAAAATACTACAGAAAATACCATTCCAAAGAAACATAAGTTCTGTGAAAAGAACTACATTAAAGCTTAAAATTAAACCTAGAGCACTAAAGAGTCAGGGAATTAGAGCTGACCCCTCATCCTTTGCTTACATGCATGACATCATGTCACCTTCTGCTAATCTCGGAGAAAGTCTTCCAGTGCCTCTCCCAGAGAGCAAATAAGTGACTGAGTTAGGCTGGTACCCAAAGGATCCAGGCCTTATCCACCACAGAACTGACACAAGGCAGAGACAACATCTTCTATGTAACAATGACTCTGAAGCTAAAAATTCTTTGTGGGACACAGGAAATCTGCCTTCTGCAGTGTAACAAACACTTTCTACTGTCCCTTGGGTATTTTTTTTTTTAATTTTGCAAACATAAGACTTGACACAGATATTTTACCTGCTTTCTCATATACAAGACTGCAGTCCTAACTCCTCAAACAGAACCTGAAGAAATAATTGCATGTGTTGAATCTAAATACTGACAACAATGAGTGTCACAAAACAAAAGGCTGCAGACAAAACCCTTGTTCAAACACCGTCCTCTCAGAAGAGAAGTTGGACACTACACAGCCAATCCTACAGATATCACATATATATATTCAGAGATACATTAATCCTAATGCCAACTAAATAAAAAACCTTGGGAAAAAAATTACAAAACATCTACTTCACAGCTACTTGAAAAACAAAACATTTTTCAGAAAATGGCTTGGACTGGTGGAAGGGACCTTTAAAAATCATCTAGTCCAGCCTCCACGCTGCACCAAAATTCAAAGTATGTTTATTAAGCACTGGGGAGACTACTTTCCTGGTCTTGTGAATTTTAAAGCTCAAGTTACTAGTCCAAACTCTGTGCAGGTTTTTTTTGTTGTTTTTTTTTAACTTTTGTGACAATGAACTAAGAGAGGTTGAGTAGAATTCACTTTAATTCTCAGATTTATATAGACACCAAAAATACTGTTCTTCCGACCTCTAAAAATATACATGGAAAATTCAACCTCACAAAGTAAAGCTGCATTGTTCACCTGTAATTCAAGTGATCACATCTCAAAAACATCATAGAGAACTAAATTAATCAGATTTTCATGACAGAACTCCTGCTCAAGAACAATACATTCTGGATAGCTTAGCTGAAGCTCCCAAATACTCTCAGAACTTTAAAACCTGAAAGCTGATAAAAGTACAAAGGAAAAATAGTGCAGCAACAGGCCAGCTCACTCAAGTAACACTTCTGGACATTTTACTAGCAGAAGTAAAAGTACTTCATTTTAAACGAGGCACAAATACTTAGCTCTGAAAGGAATTTCAGCCACCTAATAAAATTTTTCTTTGCTTTTTCAGGCTGTGTAAAAACAACTAATTTTCCTAGAAGCCCTTCTCCTTGACATGTGCTGAAAAATGGAAATACACATTGTATCTTTGGAAGCATTGGCTGGAAGCATCTCTGATTTTCCAATTCAGTTATTCCAAAAGATCATTAACAGGCTGCTGTTTCCTTATTAACAGCATGAATATATCAATGTCTTAATGCCATGATCAAGGCCACACTTTCATTTGGCTGTTTTCCACTCTGTGTTTTGCACATCCTTTCATCAAGACAAAGCAGTGGCTTTTTTCCCCCCTGCTTGAACTCTTTATCCCTTATCTTTCTCAGAGTTCCCTCTTCCAGAAAACATCCCAACCCTGTGAAATAACAGCCAGTTAAAGATGTTTTAGCAAGTACAGTTTATGAACAGAGCGAAATGGATTTAAATGGTTGACAGCCTGCCTTTCCCAACCAAACCAGCCAGGCTGTTCTCAGTGTACCAGCAGGAGACACCTTTAAACGGTGCGCACCTGGAAGCAAACCCTTCTCTAAGCACACAACACACCCAAGAGGGGACACTGAAGGGTACATCACGAGCCTTTCCTACTAAAGCTCCTTAAAAATCCAGGCTCAAGGAAACTTGCAGATTCCAAAGCAGTTTTCTCCTATTAAAACTTCTAATTCCACCACACTGTATGCAAAGAACTGTTTAAACGCACACCTGTAAAGGCCTTTGAGAGACCACACTGTGCCCAAGAGATGTCTGTCCAGATATTTACTTCTCCAGAAAGAGATCTGTGGACAGCCAGCTTCATGTTACATCAACCTAAAAGCTAAATGTTTTCCTTTAGCATCCAAATCAAGCATCACCTTCTAAAAACAAGCATCTCTTGCTCTATAGAGAACTCAAAGACTTGTTAATCACTGGCCTTTATGTAGCAATCCTTTTATTGATGTGAGTGCAGTCCTCAAATCTGCTCTTAGTTGCTTCCTTTCTAGAGTGTCTATGCCTTTCAAACTCCCCTCACAAGGTTTTACAAACGAAATATTCTTGCAGAGTTTAGGTATCCAGTACTATTGTTTAAAAAAATAACCAGACCATTTTAGCTAAGGCCCCTTTTCAGCAGTAATCACTTCCCTTGTCTTTATTTTTACTCACACTTGTGACAAAGCAACACCTGGCTAGGTGAAAGAAAATTCTCAATTAATATTTGTTTTACTATGCGCTACAGTGCTCAAATGCAGTACAAATGCCCAGTATTTTTTGGGATGATGTTTGCTGTTCACTGTCACTCTTTCCACAAATCAGGCATTTGATTTTTTTATTCCTGTGTTCTCTTCCTCCCTCAGTTCTTGTTAACTGAGCTAAGTAACACTGATTTCCAACCTGCTACCAATCGTCTCAAGATGGGTTTTAAATCAAACCCTTAGCTGTACAGTGCTTGCAATCCTTCCAGTTTTGTGTTCAATATTACACCAAAGAGTGAAAATACACTCAAAACTGAACTCTCCAGGGGCATGTTTCATGACCCCTGTCTAAAAGTGAGTTATTTAAAAGTCACCTTCAAAAGCTCTTAAAAAAAAGATCTTTTAAAAGAGTTATTTTTAGAGCACACTTCAGTAGCTTGAACAATGGCAGAAATCCTGTAAAACTCAAGAAAGGCTCCTCATATTCCTTCCTTATTAAGTGCATTGGTTACTTTAAAAAAAGTTTGATCTACTCTTAACGAACCACACTAGAGTATTTTCAGCTGTGTGCATGCTGATTTTAATTGTTCTCTACTTACTGAAAGATTCCCTTCCCAAACCACCTCCTCAGAATCCTTGGGGGATCAGAGTTCATCTGGCTTTTCTCCTTTTTTTCTTTTTTTAAGAAGTATTACTCCGATTGCATTCCAATCATGTAATTTTATTCCATTTTAGCAAATATCTGACTACAGCCTTTCCAGGAAAACTGAACAAAGGCTCCACTGACTGCTCCTCAGCATTTTTGCAACATCCATAAGACTGTTTTTCCTGTTCTTAACAGAAGGGAATTTCATACCTCAGATTCCCTGATTTTCTTAACTACACTATTCATTTTACCTCACAAGTTCTTGTCCCTGCTCTCATTTTCTTTGGCTGGACCCTTGCTGGTCTAAGACCTTTAGAGATCTCAAGATATATCTGAAAACCAGACTCTCACTATGCTTCCTATTTTTAACTCAGATGGGACACTAAACATTAAACATTCAGATTACTAATGTTTAACTAATATTTAATAATGATAGTAAGCGTTCAGCAGCACCCTATTTCAAATAGCTCACCTGCACATTTGATCCCTCAGATTATTCTCTCAATACAGCTTTAATAAACTTATTATTTTTACCCTGCCTCCAGTTCATTGCTTTCAGCCTATTAGCGAAAATTACTAGCCTTTTGTTGTCACAAATATATTTCACTATAAACAAAGATAATTAGGAGAATTATATAAGCAATCTTCTACTCGTATTCCTAATCTATCTAAAAAAAAAAAATACTTCTTTTAAAATACATTTTTGTGAAAGCCCAGACTTCCAAAGGTACCTGGTAAGGCTACAAGCTGTTCCTTAAAGGAGGCAAGCACATCTTTACCGGGTGTGTAAAGTATAAATATTAGGTGGAAGCTGTTGTGAAAACCCAGAGCAAGCAGAGGATGAAGCCACTTGGAAAAACCAACTGGTAGCCATCCCCCCACGGTTTGTTCGTGGAGCTTTCAGTTAATATTTATTATAACAATTATAAATAAATATAATGAAAATTAACCAGGTTTACAACACAAATTGCGGCCGTGTCCCCCAGGCCTACAAACCACTTTAGTATCGGAAATAANAGCCGCAGTGCGCGCGCGCCGGCCGGCCCGCCCCCGCCTCAGGCGCCGGGGCCGCCCCTCACACGACGCGCTGGGCGGGGCAGGGCGGGAGCGGTGGTAGCGCCGCGTCTCGGCTCCTCCGGTGTGGGAGTGATCCTGGGACGTACTCGGTGTTGGCCATGGAACCTGAGTCCCCGGGGCGGGCTCTTGGAAGTGCTTCCCCACGGGAAGGAAAGTGCATAGTCCCAGCGTTTCAGATGCAGATGACACGCTGCCCAGGGCAGGTAAAGGCCTTGGTGTCGTGGCACCCCTTGTGAGAGAGCAAATCCTTGGACATAATTACTGGGAGCGGTACCCTTATTGAGGTGATGGGTTCATGAAAGAGAGTGACAGTTCTTCCCGATGGGAATGAAAGCCCCAGTATTCCAAGCTCAGATGACAGCTGCCCAGGGCAGGTAAAGGCCAGCAAGACCATTCTATCTTGGTACCCTTCGCGTTCTATCAATCCCCGGGCGGATCCGATTTTGGAGCTAGGTTCCTAATGCCGAAACCGCGGTCGTGGAAGGGAATGGCAACACCTTTCCCTGAGGAAAGAAGCAGCCGTTCTAACTGTTGCTGCTGCCCGTGACCATCTACCCAGCGGAGGTAGAGGCCAGCAAGACCTTTCTGTCCTGAGAACGCGCCATGCCGAACTGGGGGCTCCCCTCAGAGCGGGGCCGCCCCTCGCAGGGCGGGCTCGGGGAACCGGGGCGGCTGGTGCCTGTCGCACCCCGCCCCGACAAGCTGCGCTCCCTCCGCACGGCCGCGCTCAAGGTCTCCATGGTGAGGGCCGCCCTTCCTCCTCTTCCCTCCCCTCCTCTCTGTGGCGCGCGCCCAGACCCCGCCTCCCGGGCCCGACGGCCATCTTGGCCGGGTGGCGGCGGCGGCGGCAGCGCGAGCACGTTGCGCGCGCGGGTTCGCGCGCGGGATCACCGGGCGCCGTTCCCCCGCCGCGGCTCGGCGGCGCCGCGCGCGCTCCCACCCCTCCTCCCCCCGCTCCGCCTCTCCCCGCTCACAGCTCCCGGTAAGTAATGCCGGGGGGAATTCCGACCTTCCCGTACGGGAATGGAGGCGGTGGGGAAGGGGGACGCCCCTCCTCCTCATACCCTGCTGCCGGCCCGGCCGCCGCCGCTGGGCTCGGCCTGGGCGGTGGCCTCTCCCGATCCACCGTGGGAGAGGGGTCTGCTCGACCGCGCCCCGTCCGGGCCTCAGGGCCGGAGGCTCCCGGGAATCGGGGCTCGCTGCCGACGTGGGCACGGCCCGGGCCGGCGCTGCCTGCACACGCGGTACGTCATCCCCGGCGCCTCGCGTTTTGTGCCAGCCGGGGTCAGAGAGCGCCGTCCCCGCTGCTGCTGCTGCTCCTTGCCGTGGGAATGGCTTCCCTGTGGATGCAGCGCGGGATCCTCGCCTGCTAGCGGTTGTGGCGGTGGCCTAGCAATGGGAAAGGGAGCGCCGGCATTTTACTCCTGTGAAAACGGGGAACTTATTCCTCGGGGTGGGGGGGAAAGCCGTATTTTGCCTTCTTTTGTGAGAAGCTGGTATCTAAGTGGGTGCTTGTGGGGCGGTGAGGAGATCAAGTCTTCTTGCAGGTGCGAGAAGATAGTAGGGTAAGGCCGTTTTCTGCGAGGTACGTGTAAAAAGAAGAAGTCGACAGAGCTTTTCTCAAGGACCATGGTGGTGCTTCCGCCCTGGAATGCACATGGATGTTTCACCGGCAAGTTCCTGTGACAGTTTTCACGTCCTAATTTAAGTTTCCCTGTTGTGGTTCTTTCCCTAAACTGCAGTCCTAAACCAGTGGTCGTGAAATACTTTCGTTAGTTTCATTAGACTGCTAATTTATGGCTTCATTCTCACGCATTTCGCTTCATGTTAAGGGGAAGTGTTAAAAGATTGAGTGATAATTAATACTGCTCAGCACAAGCTAAACACACCCACTCGTTGTGCAGCGTCATTATATTTGACCGTATGCTTTCATGTTAACATCAAATTTTCTTATTCATGTCGTGTCTTATGAGTAACAATGATTTAATACAGTAGGGAAATTTGGGCATGTCTAAACTTTTTTTACATTGCCTCAGTTTCTTAAACGTCAAAACCTTAGTTATTAATTCTGGGCAGATTTTGTTTGTTCTTGTGTCACTTACTATTGTTTTTGCTTTGAAACTTACAGATGTAGTGATGTCCCATATGCAGTTTGAAAATCTGTTTTATCTTTCACTAAATTTTCTTCGAGTTTTCTTAACTTTGTTCTTGTTATGATGGACTGTATGTAGTCAGTCCATCGGCAATGGAATTAAGAGGCAATTCTTGAGCTTGTTTTCAATGGCAGCTGGAAATGCTGCTCATCCTCACTTCTTTCCACAGCATTTCTCTCTGAGGTTAGATGCAATGTGATTTTCTAAAATGTTCACTGTTTTTGTGCAAAGCAGCTAAAGTATGGCACAATTCTGAACCCAGACCTTGCCTTCCCATCTTTCATTGAATAGTCTCTGGTTCTGTTTCAGGCTTCGTTTACTTTTAATGTTTTAATTTTTCTTTAAGTCTGTATAATTCAGTGCAATTTCAAATTCTTCTCAGTCATAATTGCCTTGACTTAGTGAATTCTAATTTAGCTCTAATACCTGTGAGAGAAATAAATATTATTAATGCAAGCACACTGCACTTGTTCTACAGCTTGTACATGACTGTTGCATTCTGTGACAGATAGCAAGATCTGCACATGTGCTGTTTCTTTTTTTTTTTTGTAATCTGGTGTGTCAGGGTGTGCAGCAGCTGTGTCAGCCTAAGAATGCTGACTTAGAATGCTTGTGATAACATGTTTTGTGTCTTATTTTTAGGCATGTTTGATTTTTTGTATTAAATGACATAATTGAACATAATGCACAGCTTTTGGCTTCAACAAATTATACTGCCAAGGTTTTACACCATCTTTTTTCTCTAGCCAGAAGNTGAGGAAAGAAGCAGCCGTTCTAACTGTTGCTGCTGCCCGTGACCATCTACCCAGCGGAGGTAGAGGCCAGCAAGACCTTTCTGTCCTGAGAACGCGCCATGCCGAACTGGGGGCTCCCCTCAGAGCGGGGCCGCCCCTCGCAGGGCGGGCTCGGGGAACCGGGGCGGCTGGTGCCTGTCGCACCCCGCCCCGACAAGCTGCGCTCCCTCCGCACGGCCGCGCTCAAGGTCTCCATGGTGAGGGCCGCCCTTCCTCCTCTTCCCTCCCCTCCTCTCTGTGGCGCGCGCCCAGACCCCGCCTCCCGGGCCCGACGGCCATCTTGGCCGGGTGGCGGCGGCGGCGGCAGCGCGAGCACGTTGCGCGCGCGGGTTCGCGCGCGGGATCACCGGGCGCCGTTCCCCCGCCGCGGCTCGGCGGCGCCGCGCGCGCTCCCACCCCTCCTCCCCCCGCTCCGCCTCTCCCCGCTCACAGCTCCCGGTAAGTAATGCCGGGGGGAATTCCGACCTTCCCGTACGGGAATGGAGGCGGTGGGGAAGGGGGGCGCCCCTCCTCCTCATACCCTGCTGCCGGCCCGGCCGCCGCCGCTGGGCTCGGCCTGGGCGGTGGCCTCTCCCGATCCACCGTGGGAGAGGGGTCTGCTCGACCGCGCCCCGTCCGGGCCTCAGGGCCGGAGGCTCCCGGGAATCGGGGCTCGCTGCCGACGTGGGCACGGCCCGGGCCGGCGCTGCCTGCACACGCGGTACGTCATCCCCGGCGCCTCGCGTTTTGTGCCAGCCGGGGTCAGAGAGCGCCGTCCCCGCTGCTGCTGCTGCTCCTTGCCGTGGGAATGGCTTCCCTGTGGATGCAGCGCGGGATCCTCGCCTGCTAGCGGTTGTGGCGGTGGCCTAGCAATGGGAAAGAGAGCGCCGGCATTTTACTCCTGTGAAAACGGGGAACTTATTCCTCGGGGTGGGGGGGAAAGCCGTATTTTGCCTTCTTTTGTGAGAAGCTGGTATCTAAGTGGGTGCTTGTGGGGCGGTGAGGAGATCAAGTCTTCTTGCAGGTGCGAGAAGATAGTAGGGTAAGGCCGTTTTCTGCGAGGTACGTGTAAAAAGAAGAAGTCGACAGAGCTTTTCTCAAGGACCATGGTGGTGCTTCCGCCCTGGAATGCACATGGATGTTTCACCGGCAAGTTCCTGTGACAGTTTTCACGTCCTAATTTAAGTTTCCCTGTTGTGGTTCTTTCCCTAAACTGCAGTCCTAAACCAGTGGTCGTGAAATACTTTCGTTAGTTTCATTAGACTGCTAATTTATGGCTTCATTCTCACGCATTTCGCTTCGTGTTAAGGGGAAGTGTTAAAAGATTGAGTGATAATTAATACTGCTCAGCACAAGCTAAACACACCCACTCGTTGTGCAGCGTCATTATATTTGACCGTATGCTTTCATGTTAACATCAAATTTTCTTATTCATGTCGTGTCTTATGAGTAACAATGATTTAATACAGTAGGGAAATTTGGGCATGTCTAAACTTTTTTTACATTGCCTCAGTTTCTTAAACGTCAAAACCTTAGTTATTAATTCTGGGCAGATTTTGTTTGTTCTTGTGTCACTTACTATTGTTTTTGCTTTGAAACTTACAGATGTAGTGATGTCCCATATGCAGTTTGAAAATCTGTTTTATCTTTCACTAAATTTTCTTCGAGTTTTCTTAACTTTGTTCTTGTTATGATGGACTGTATGTAGTCAGTCCATCGGCAATGGAATTAAGAGGCAATTCTTGAGCTTGTTTTCAATGGCAGCTGGAAATGCTGCTCATCCTCACTTCTTTCCACAGCATTTCTCTCTGAGGTTAGATGCAATGTGATTTTCTAAAATGTTCACTGTTTTTGTGCAAAGCAGCTAAAGTATGGCACAATTCTGAACCCAGACCTTGCCTTCCCATCTTTCATTGAATAGTCTCTGGTTCTGTTTCAGGCTTCGTTTACTCTTAATGTTTTAATTTTTCTTTAAGTCTGTATAATTCAGTGCAATTTCAAATTCTTCTCAGTCATAATTGCCTTGACTTAGTGAATTCTAATTTAGCTCTAATACCTGTGAGAGAAATAAATATTATTAATGCAAGCACACTGCACTTGTTCTACAGCTTGTACATGACTGTTGCATTCTGTGACAGATAGCAAGATCTGCACATGTGCTGTTTCTTTTTTTTTTTTGTAATCTGGTGTGTCAGGGTGTGCAGCAGCTGTGTCAGCCTAAGAATGCTGACTTAGAATGCTTGTGATAACATGTTTTGTGTCTTATTTTTAGGCATGTTTGATTTTTTGTATTAAATGACATAATTGAACATAATGCACAGCTTTTGGCTTCAACAAATTATACTGCCAAGGTTTTACACCATCTTTTTTCTCTAGCCAGAAGTTTTTAGTCATTCTCTCATTGTTTCACCTGTGTTGTCAGTCCTTTCTGCTGCTACTCCATCATCATTCACTAAGTCAAAGCAACTCTTCAGTCTAATAGTTAGTAGTAAATTAATATTTTCATACTCTCTTGTTTATTCTGTTCTTCCTGAAATGGAAAGGAGGAGTGCAGTTATGAAGTCAAATGCTTCTGAGTACCAGTTTCTCCTGCCCCTAAACTGCTGACTGCACTGCATAGTTACAGGTGTAACAGCTGTTCTGTAACATTGCTAATCTGTGTTCAGTGTCCTGAGAGTTCTGCTTCTGCTCTTTGGAATCAGACCATCCTATTCAGTATGTTAATTTAAATGCCACTCAGCTAACTGGATGTGGATATGTAACTTGAGTTCAGTCTGGTTTTGGACAGTTTGTTTATTTGTTTCTGAGTTCTAAGTAGAAAATATTATTTTCTCTCGTGGACAGTTGTCATTTTTGCGACATCAGCACAGTCCTGGAAATACTGCAGAAGTTACAGGAGTCACAAATATTTTTTTCTGAAAATGGTTAAGACCACTAGAGAGTTTTGGGTAAATGGACACTTCTGTCAGGTAGATGGGAGCCAAGTGGGAGGAGTGTGTGTCTCCATGCTGCTTCATTGCTTCTCTTCCATCCACCAAGTACTCTAATGAGTGCTGAGTGTACATACTTAAGTCTGTGACCCCTTCAAAACTATTCACCACAGATGGGCATTTTCCCATGTAAGTTAGAATTAGAAAAAAACCCCAAACTTGGGCTGTTTCATTGCTTACCAGCCACAGTCTAATTCAGCAGTGAGTGTAAACTTCAGTCTGATTATCCCACCAAGACTGCAAAGCTTGCTGAGAAAGTTGGCAAGAATTGCTTGTTTCAAGCCATATTTGCCTTGGTGTTTGAGAGCAGCCCTGTCCCACTCCTCTGCTTTGCAGCTTCAGGCAAAACCCTAGCTGGAAGCGGGGGCGGGGGGGTGGCTGAAGGGAGTTGTGTGGGCTGCTCTCAGCACTGCTCAGCAGGAACCTGGAGCAGGGTTTGGGAGGCTGGGGAGGGCAGCCTGCTGAGCCACAGCAGGTTTGTCTTCTGCTGCTCGCCTGTGGAACCCACAGAACTGGTTCACTGCTGCTTAGAGCCAGTGGTCTGTCTGTCTGTCTGCTCGGGCCTTGGAGAAAGGGCTGACCCAGGTTAGGCACTTCCCGTGGGAAAACAGAGAGGGAGTGATTCACCCCCAAATACTCTTTGCACTATAAACTGCAGGGTTTTAATGAAAAGTACTGGGACGTCTTCCCAAAGAATGTATCTTTTTTTGAAGTAATAACAGTAACCGGTATCTGTCCCCATGAAAATTACCCTGACTCAGACAGCTTTATAGTCCTTAAAAGAAAGGCTTTCAGTTTCTTGTTTTCTCGTGTTTTAAGGTGAGACCTGCAGACTCATTATTTCATGCTTGTTGGCCTGGTCTACAGATGTCATTTCAATGTTCAGCCGTACTTTGTCAGTCTGGTCTAACAATACAGAACTGTTAAATCAATTTCAATTTTTTTTTAATATTCAGTCATTTATTTGAAAACATCAGCTGTGTTAATAGGACTTTCTGGCTTAGGAAATTTAAAATAGTAAAGAAAAAAACAAAATACAAGTAGAAACTAGCACAATAAGGTTGATAATGTGACTAATAGTTACATTCATTTATAGCTGATAAAGAATATTTTTGACATTAGTATTAAAATACTTTGGAAATTTAATAAAGGAATGAGACCACCACTTGTAAAAGGAACCACTTAAAGTATTCCTAACTATGGTAGTCATGTATTTAAAGATACAATAACATCTGCTTTTCTGACCTTTGCTGACTGTTAGATGTCCATCTTCCTTCCATTCATATTGCAGTAATATCTGGAGGATTCCTTCCAACTGAAGTTTATGAAGAGTAGAGTTTAACATGATAAATGTGCCATACACATATTTTCTTCTTTCTTCCTTCAGGAATTTGCAATTCACGACCTTTTTTCATTCAATAGCCATACGTAGTAAATAGAGTCTGTAAACCACTGCAGGATACTTTGCTTTGGTGAAGCAAGGGTGAACTGGACATCCAAGAGAAAGTACTTCCTTTAATTAGAAATGTAGGAATGCTTTGGGTGCAACTGCACCTTTGGATTGTGTGAAAACCTGGAATATTTCAAGACTCTTTCCCAGTTACGTCATTGAACTACTGTTACTGCATTGAAATGATTTTGAACATGCACCACCCGTGGGGCTGCCATCTCTTTATTTAGTTGTGGTGAGATGAAAATGCTTTGTACTTTATGGCATTTTTTTTGCCAAAAATATTTATCATCTCTAATATCTTAAAATCTTCCAAAACCCTCATAATTCAGTTGTCTTTGTTTTTCTGGAGCTGGAGGGAGTTATCCTTAGGTGTGCCTTGTTCATAGGAACACAAAAGTTATTATTATTGTTATTTTCAGTACTATGAGTGACTACAATAATGGAAATATGAATATACTTTAAAACACATTGCACCTTTTGTATCTATCAAGACTTAAATGTAAAATTCTCTGTCCTTCCCTCCATTTGCTGCAGCTATACAAAGTCCAAGTACTATGCAGTGCTTGTCAATGTACACTACAAAAAGCTAAGCAAGGAAAAAGAATGTTATAGAATACAAGTTTTAATTTCACATCTTTGCATGCATTTATTTGTTATTTCAGGAATATTTAATCATCTTGTACTCCACAGAATTATATAATTTTTTAGGTTGGAAAAGATCTCCAAGATTATTGAGTTCAACCGTTAACCCAGCCATGCCCCCTAACCTGTGTCCCTGAGTGCCACATCTACGTGTCTTTTAAATGCTTCCAGGGATGGTGGCTCCACCACTTCCCTGAGCTGCCTGTTGCAATGCTTGTCCACCTTTCAGCAAAGATATTTTTCCTAATAGCGTATCTAAACCTCCCCTGGTTAAATCTGAGGCTGTTTCCTCTTGTCCTGTCTCTTGTTATTTTGGTGTAGAGCCCAATCCCCCACCTTGGTACAGCCTCCTTTCAGGCAGCTGTAGCCAGTGATAAGGGCTCTCCTGAGCCTCCCTTTTTAAACACCCCCAGCTCCCTCAGCTGTTCCTCAGACCTGTGCTCCAGACCCTTCCCCAGCTCCACTGCCCTTCTCTGGGCTCACTCCAGCCCCTTAATGCCTTTCTTGCACTGAGGGGCCCAGAACTGGACACAGCACCCGAGGTGTGGCCTCACCAGTGCCAAGTACAGGGGACAGTCACTGCCCTGCTCCTGCTGGCCACACTATTGCTGATGCAGGCCAGGTGCCACTGGCCTTCTTGGCCCCCTGGGCACAGCTGGCTTGTGTTCAGCCACTGTTGACCCCCACTCCCAGGTCCTTTTCCACCAGGCTGCTCCAGCCTGTAGCACTGCCTGGGGTTGTTAACCAAGGGCAGGACCCAGCATTTGGCCTGACTGATCCTCAGCCCATGTATCTGGCTTGGCCATATCCTTTTGCAGAGCCTTTTGATGTTCTTTATAAAGAATTTTACTTCTTTTTATTGAAATCTATTATAGGCATTGATATCATATTAGGAAATGCAGAATGTAACTGAAGTTATTCAAATACTAATGAAACTCAGGATTAAAGAATCAAACATCATCTTGTATGTCTGCTCACATTGCCTGGTTTACTTTTTATATGCAATTACAATTTTCAGTTTGAAAACTGGTTTACATTTTACACTATTTTAATCCTTTAATACAGAACACTGGCATACAGTTTGTAAATGTAAATTCTGATCGTACTCTTGGAGTAATAGTCGTGATCACAATTTGACAATGTGAACAAGGCTGTTTTACACAAGGCAGCTTGTGAAACTAAAATTTGCAGCTGTATAGATTCTTATGTTCTTACTACAATGTGCTTTTTTGGGAAACATCCATTTTCAGGTATAATCACAATTTTATTTTTATACTGGAAAAATAGTAATGGGATGGAAAATTGATGTTAAAAATTTGAGCAGTTATCTACACATCAGTATCCTTTTATTTGTATCTCTGGCTTTGCTCTGTTTGCCACATTGCTTAAAGGAGGAAAAAGTCAAATAATTTTGCATTTTTCTTCTCTGCACTCCACTAGTAATAACTTAGGACATGTGTGTTTTCTGTACTGTCAGTAACATGGGTTTTTTTCTTTTTTTTTCCCTTAAGGTCTGGAAGACTCCCACTGCTCCTTGTCATAATTGGTGTATGTGTTTAACCCTAAATTGTGCATTATGGCAGACAAATTAACAAGAATTGCTATAGTCAACCATGACAAGTGTAAGCCAAAGAAATGTCGTCAGGAATGCAAGAAGAGTTGTCCTGTGGTTCGAATGGGTAAGAGATACAATGTAACAAAGTATTGAAGCCATTGGCTTTTAAATCAGGTTCTACTGGGAGGAATGAGCTTTTTTATAATTGCTAGATTTTTGTGTATCATTCAAGATTTTGTTTCATAAAGCCTTTAGAACCATCACTGAAAGCATGAACAATTCTTAGTAATAATGACACTTTTCAACCCTTTAGATGATCTAAAGCTTCAGTGAACATTCATCAGTTACATGTTCCTCTGTGGAACTTAGTAGTCTGGAATTCTTTATTGACCTTCTCTTTAATTTTTTTCACCAGGAAAACTTTGCATAGAAGTCACATCACAGAGCAAAATAGCATGGATTTCAGAAACACTTTGTATTGGTTGTGGTATTTGCATCAAGGTAAATGTTAAACTGCTTTATTGAAAGTGCTAAATGTTCCTTATTTTGTTATTGTATTTAGTAATGTATAGTGTCATTTGAAAAAGCAGTTTTCTTTCCTGGACTGATCAGACCAAGTTAACTGTTACTGTTCATAGAAAGTGAAGAACTGTGTCACTTGACTAAACTGGTTGGGTGGCAGGGTGTGGGTTTTGTTGTGGCTTTGGTTTTGCTTGGCTTTGTTTAGGTTTTTTGTTTATGTCTGCAGACAGCAACAAAAAGATGGTTTTTGTGAGAGAGATAGAGAATATATGCAGTGTGCCTTATTTGTATTGTAGACTGACAGTCTAAATTGCTGACTATTAATTTGAAAAATGTGGTATAGGACTTCCTTGGCAGGTTGATCATGTAAAGGAAATTTGGTACAAGCCCATTTTAAAATGTAAATGCACAGCTGGGTGCAGTATAAAACATAGTCTTTTGTTAATACATTGTTGCGTGCACTAATAAATCTCTAATTTATTTCAATTCCAGAAATGTCCTTTTGCAGCCTTGTCAATTGTTAACTTACCTAGCAACCTGGAGAAAGAAACAACGCATAGATACTGTGCCAATGCCTTCAAACTTCACAGGTATTTTATTTTTCAAATATCAATGTAATAGAGACAAAAAATCCTAGTCTTTGATAGTGTAAACATAGTGCACATCTGAGTGCTCTTGGTTCTTATTTCCAGTAGTTTCCTTTTAGAATGTTAATTACATTTTCCTTAGTAGAAAGTATTATCATGAAATAAAGTGTAAGGGATTATTTTACAGTGCCTCTATTTAAAAACAGACTACCCTTAAATATTTATGATCTTCTGTTTGTAAAGAATTTTATCTTATTTGAGTTAGATATTTGCAAGTTAACAAAGTAGGCTGTAATAATAAGAAAGTCTGAAAATGGGTTGTAACATTAGACTACTAAATGCTGGTGTCTGGTGACATTAATATAACCCAGAGTTATCAATGTTGTGTACAGGTTGCCTATCCCTCGTCCAGGTGAAGTACTGGGATTGGTTGGAACCAATGGTATTGGAAAATCAACTGCCTTGAAAATTTTAGCAGGAAAACAGAAGCCAAATCTTGGAAAATATGATGTATGTATCAGCAATAAAATAGAGTTGGCATTGTAGATAGTTGTGTTCATATATTTGGACTGAATTTTTGTCTTTGTGAGGATTTTGGCACTTTCCCTGTTAACAGCCAGTAACCTACTCCAGGAACAATAGTAGGAGGTTATTGTTAACAAAGGCTTTCTTGCGAATTGTGTGTATCTCTCAAGAAAGATCAGGATACTAATTATAATTGTAACTCACAGAAGATAAATATCAGAGGTAGGCTTCTGTCTTGAAGACACAGTTAAGGGCTTGGGTTTTTTTAATACCAGTCTTTAAAAATTTGAAGTTTTTCTCCCTGCACAATTTACCTGTTCCCATGAGGAATTTCCATAGCTCAAGTTTTGGAGTTTCTTCTAAGTTAATAACTTTGGTTTTATCTGAACAGCTCTAGGGTCTATGAGCACTTGCCATGTATCCTTGTGATTTCTTAGGCATTTTTATCTTTGATTCTTTTGAGGAGGATTTCTCATAAAGTATGTTGTATGTAAGTTGTGGTTGAAGGTATTTCCCACTGTACAGTTTAATACTGAGCTCTGAAAATCCTTAGTTTCTTCATGTTGCTAGTTACTTAGAGATAAGATTTTTTGAGAACCAGACTTAAAACAACTTGTATTTGCTGGTATTCATGGGAATTCATAATCCATTTTCCTATGTATGTACTCCAAGCCAAACTGCAGCCAGTGAGCAAAATATTTTACCAGGGCTTCTTTACCTAGCACTACTCCAAAGAGTAAATAAATACTGTTAGAGAAAAGGCATAAATAACTAATACTAATAATAATACTATTAGTACTTCTCTTACCAGTATTTCAGATATCACTTTCTTACCTTCAAATTACACAGGGACAATTAAATTCTGATGCACACTTTTGTCTCTTCAAGAAGCACTTGTAAGAGCAAGTGTGTTCAAATTATCTTCTGCTGTTTCTTTACCTGAAAGAGTAATGTTTTGATAAACTATTCATTTCATAGCTGCCACCTAAAGCTGCAAAGAAATAATCATTTCCCAGCTACATTTTAAATTCTCTTTCAAGTTTGGTTTATATTATTTTGTGGACTTCTTGTTTCAGGTGGTAGTATTGCAGAAATAGCAAAACTTTTGACTTTCTCAATGTGTACTTAATTGAATTACCATGCTTCCAAAATCAGACTTTGCTGTGAAGGAGCCATATCAGTATGACCACAGAAACACGTGGTATGAATTGAATCTTCCATGTTGCTTCTGCTCTAAAACTGATGAAGCATTTCCTCTGTGTATTTGCTTGGTTTGGAAATATGACTGTGTCAGTCTGATTCCATACTGTTTATCATCAAAGTAATTAACTCAGCACCCCTCAGAGTAGTACACTGTGCAAGGGGGGACTTCTCCTGGGTGAGTGCTCTGAATAGTCCCTTTCTTTTCAGCTTGTCATTTTTCCTTTGTCTTCTCATTCTGTTTCTTTGGAAATGTTTGCTTGAAGCAGAGAAAATTACCAAATTTTTTGCATCTTCTGTGCAAGTTTGTCCTTTTATCATTCCAATCCTTTTCCTCTGGATTAGCTGTAGTGTAGTTATGCTAATCCATGCTGTCATTTTCCCCATGAAGTTGTTTCAGTTCAGTAGCTTCTTAACTGTGCAAATTTAATTTTTTTTAAGGCTAATGATACCTAGAAAAAAAAGATCGCTAAACTTTGTTTTTAGAATGTTTTTGGAGGTTCTTTTTGTTTGTTAACTTACAAGCTTATTCTATTTTGCCTTATTGGTTGGAATGTAAAATTAGGGTTTCATATTAAGTTTTTAATGGGATAAGTAAACCCTGGCTTTAATTTTGTCACAGGATCCACCTGACTGGCAAGAAATTTTGACTTACTTCCGAGGATCTGAATTACAAAATTATTTTACCAAGATCCTGGAAGATGACCTTAAAGCTATCATTAAACCTCAGTATGTGGACCAGATCCCTAAAGCTGCAAAGGTGAGACCTTTCAGGAGTTAATAGAAAGCTGGGAGCTTCTTCTATAGGACTTCCTTGTGATTAAAGGTTTTATTTAGCAGCATAATTCAGAACTGTCTAGAATTTTTAATGTTGTTTGTTTTGGTTTTTATTATCTATCATGCAGGGAACAGTGGGATCAATTCTGGATAGGAAGGATGAAACTAAAACACAAACTGTTGTATGTCAGCAGCTTGGTAAGTATTTTTGTACAGTCAAATTTTAAAGCATTTGAGATGCTTGTATTTACTGAACCAATACCAGAATGTGATAGCACATGTAAACTATAACAAAAAAAAACCCCCAAAACCCTGAGAAAAAGTAAGGGTGCTTTAGTGTAAAGGGCATGCTGTAGTATAAATAACACAATAACATAAATAAGTAGTATAAATATAATGCTGTATTATATAATGCTGTAGTATAAATAACACAAATAATACTTTCTGCTGGCAAAGGCAAACTAATTGATACATGCTAGTTAACAGAATCTAATGCAGTTTCTGTTTCATAGTAGAAAGTGTTTGGTTTTTAATCTGGAAAAATTCCACTTAACATCTGCTACTCTTGCTTGCTCACAATTATGGCAAAATCTTAGCATCCCCCTTGGGAGAACCACTGCATGTAGAAAATACTATCCTAGTGTACCACACTCCCCCCAAAGTTTGTATGTATCTAATTATAGTAGGAGTAACACTGAGTTCTGAGACTAATACAATTAATAAGAACATCTGCATAGTCCACTCCTGGTGATGTTCTGGATGTGTTTTATATTTAGTTGTTGGTAAATTCTTTGGTAGAACTGGGTGGTAAAAGTGGGGCTGCCATTGTGCCATCAAGAACATGGGCTTTGAGTCTCAATTTATTGGTGACACAATCTGTTCTTGAAATGTGGTGTTCATTAAACTGCCTAGAAAATACTGGCTTCATCCTTCTGCTGTAAGGTTTGAGGGACTTGATTTTCCTGAAAACCAGAACTTTTCAGCCAGGTCTGACAACAAACACTTTCAAACCTGGTATAGCTTCTTTTTAGAGTCAGAAATCTTTACCAAATATATGGTGGAAGAAGAAATAGAAAATGTAATCCTTCTCCATGATAAGAAGCGGCCATGCAGCTAATGCTGCAGAGAAGCCAGAGCTTTCTGTGACTTAGTGTTAGCAGTATGGCACTATATAAACTGAATACTTATTCTCCTTTTGTTCTTTTTTCCCTCTGTGTAGAATGTTTGCTATCTTTATACATGTTTCTGTAGGGTATAAAAATATGGATTGTTGTGTTGGTTATAACATACCTAAAATTAACCACTTGTTTGCAGACTTAACACACCTGAAAGAAAGAAATGTTGAGGACCTTTCAGGAGGAGAACTTCAGAGATTTGCTTGTGCAGTTGTTTGCATTCAGAAGGCTGATATGTATGTTTAATTTACTTCTGTTACACATTGCTTCTAATCATCTGTCTCAGAATATGGTCCTCGAATTTACACTTGTTCGTAACAATAGTACTTCTGTTTGAAATACTGAAAAGTATTTATTAATTTTAAAAATCCTAAACTTTTGCCAACTCATCAGCTGCAAGCCATATTTAGTTCATATATAATCTCTGGATTTTGCCTACTTTTATTTACCTGAGTGGAAATAGCTGGTTTCAGAAGCCAGTGTTAAATTTCAGGATCACAACTTCATAACCTCTCCCTAATCCCACCTAAATATATCCTGTTGGACAGCACACCTCTCTCAGCCTCTCTGAATGAGAAAGGTACAGCTGCTTCCCCACCTCTTGGAACTTGTGTCCCTCCTCTCCTGTCTTGCAAGCAGGAAATCATTGTCTAATCTGTGCTGACTCCTTGGGACCAAGAAAGCAAGATCAGAAGAGTTATGGGGTTGGGGGTTTTTTGCTTTGATGAATTTTGGTTGGTTGGTTTTGTTCTGCTTGGGCTGCTGTTTTTTGGTTGGTTGGTGTGAGTTTCAAGTGGGTTTCCTTGTTCAATTTTCTATTTTTGGAAGATGTCCCTCTTCCAGTCTTCTGAAGTATTTTTGCACTTTTCAATTCCTGTTAAATTAAGGTAACTCAGAATGAGTGCATGGGACTCCTAACTGCTGATCTCTTGTAACTTTTGATAACTTTGTCAGAGCTCATGACAAAGTAATACTTAACTCACTTTCACATGACAGTCTACGGAGAATGAAGGCAGGTGTGCACAATTCTCATTTTTTGTCTCCCTTTCTCCGTATAAATAATGATAATTTTTTATTTCCATGTATTTCATGGTTGAAATGTTAATATTATGTTTGAATAAGTAGAAAGCTTGCATTCACTCAGACTTCATTCTTCCTTTTGGGATTAGCTTCATGTTTGATGAACCTTCCAGCTACTTGGATGTCAAGCAGCGATTGAAGGCTGCCATTACTATTCGGTCCCTGATAAACCCTGACAGGTAAATACAAGCTTCAAATGTTTTGCCAGACTGTAATAATGCATGACTGTTCACATAGGGAACATCCAGTCCATCTCCTTAGAAGAAGTGCTCACTTTTCAGTATGGTACACTAACAGATGTTTCAAATGTTTCAAGTCAGTCATATTCTATTCTTTTGCATTTCGGAAACTTGCTTCCTGTAGTTTCTTGTCTCATTTCAGAATTTTGTAATAAGGATGGGAAAATATTGGTGGTTACTTTTCATCTGAATATTGCTGTTTCATCCCTTTCTCACAAAAATTTTTATTTTCTTAAAATGTGCTAAGTATTTTTCACTCAAATCAATCAATATCCTTCCACTTACTGTACATAAAGCAGCTGCCAGTGTACACTGAAGATGGGCTTTCAATTTGTCATCAGCAAGTTTCTTGGACAGTTTAAAAAATGCTTGTTAGAGATTTGAACTCTCCTTTTTTACTATAAAGTGAAGAAACCATATTAACTAAAAATCATGTTCATAGCTCTTGTTTATGCAAGACTAGAGTAAGAAAAAAGGAAAAATGTTTTGCACTGAAGTAAAAAAGCATCTCTGTGGCTCTGTTTTTCAGGTACATTATTGTCGTAGAGCATGATCTAAGTGTGTTAGATTATCTCTCTGACTTCATCTGCTGCCTGTATGGTGTGCCAAGTGCTTATGGTGTTGTTACCATGCCTTTCAGCGTAAGAGAAGGTAATTCTTGCCATATTTCTCTTTTTAAACATAACCAAAAAAGACATCAAAATGCCTATTGTCTGTTGTATGAACTTGTCCTCTTCCTGTTACAGTTCAGCAATGAAAAAGCTACTGTTTGATTTTCTGCAGAATTTCTGTGTTACGTGATTCTAAATTTGTAACTCAACCCAAAAGTCTTATGGGTTTTTAATGTAATTATGAAATGCCCTTTTTCTCTTGCTGTGGACATCATTTTGATACTTGCAGGTGTTTTGTAGACAGTGGAGTTACACAAAAGACCTTATTAGTAGAGAAAGGTCAGGAGACAGTTTGCACAGTAGAGAGGTACGTAGTGTTCATCTGAATTGACCCCACCTGTAGTATTGAGACTCAGGAAAAACTTCTTTTGAGAGGATGGGCCCAACAGCAGTAGTTCCTTGAAACCCCACACACATCACTAACTGGGTTTTCAGGAGGAGCTGCTACAGCCATTCTGTAATTTAGTAAGGCTTTTCTTCATTCAATTTGCATAATGTGCACACTTTAAAAGAGGAGATCTTGTTTGCTTCTTTTACCATGCCATTTAAAATCCAGCATTCTCCTAACCTGAATGGAATTTACAGCCAGAAAGTGAAATTCATCCTGTTTTACTTTGTTACAGACCTTTTTAATGATCTTTTTTCCTCCCATCATAGGCATAAACATTTTCCTAGATGGCTATGTTCCAACAGAAAATCTAAGGTTTCGAGATGCATCTCTGGTATTTAAAGTAGCTGAGACAGCTAACGAAGAAGAGGTTAAAAAGATGTGTATGTACAAATATCCAGGAATGAAAAAAAAGATGGGAGAATTTGAGCTATCCATAGTAGCTGGAGAATTCACCGATTCTGAAATTATGGTGATGTTAGGGGAAAATGGTGAGTGCAATTTATGTTGGAAACTGTTTCTCCAACCCTGAATATGCTCCTAAAGCCCTTCCTCACTTTGGGAGCCAGGCTTCAAAGTTACTGGGTTTGAGTCAGGTTGAGCTGCTTGTTTCCTGGGGAAGGTATCACACCATGAGTCCCCTGACTAGAGAGAATGTGAAGTTTGTTAACAATGCCATTGTTTGTCTGTTACCCATTTAAAAAATTTACAGTTTTAAGATGTGTCTTCCATTTGAAAAAGCAAGTACTAAGTGCTGGAACTTAATATAGGAGTTCTCAAAGCAGTCTAATTTTAAAATGTATTCTTTATTAAATACTTTTTGTTGTTATTGTATCAGTCACATAATTGTTAGAGGTTTAAATTACTAAAAAGTGATTAATCTGTAACTTGTATTTTAACTTAGGAACTGGCAAAACAACATTTATCCGAATGCTTGCAGGAAGACTTACACCTGATGAAGGAGGTAATGTGTAATACCTTAGCTGAAACCTATTATAAAGATACTGGAAAGGCTCTTGTTCACAATATTAATTTTGTCTTCTTATAGGTGAGGTCCCAGTCCTAAATGTCAGCTACAAACCACAGAAAATCAGCCCTAAATCTACGGTACGTTTCAGCCTGATTTATTAAGTATTGTGTTTGCTACAAAACACAGAGATAAATTTTTTTATTCTCATTTTATATCTATACCTATTTTAGATAGAATTTTTATATTATTCTGTTTCTGGTTGTTTTCTTGTGGTGCATAAAACTGAATAGGAACATTTTCCTTTTGCTAGGGAAGTGTCCGTCAGCTGCTGCACGAGAAGATCAGGGATGCCTATACACACCCCCAGTTTGTAACTGATGTGATGAAACCTCTTCAGATAGAAAACATCATTGACCAGGAGGTATTAATTGCTTGAATCAACATCCTTATTGTCTTAACTCTTAACCTGTACCTGAACTAAGCATGGCCTTGTTTCTCCCCACACCACCAGGTTCAGACACTGTCTGGTGGTGAGTTGCAGCGTGTGGCGTTAGCTCTTTGTCTGGGTAAACCTGCAGATGTTTATCTGATTGATGAGCCCTCAGCATATTTGGACTCTGAACAGCGTCTGATGGCTGCCAGAGTCATTAAACGGTGAGTACACATGGTGGGGAAGGAGCTGAAATTTGCAGTAGAATTACAGTACTAATATTACATTACTCTCTTTCTTCTTCCCCCTCATTTCAGTTTCATTCTCCATGCTAAAAAAACAGCTTTTGTGGTAGAACATGATTTTATCATGGCTACGTATCTTGCTGATCGTGTGATTGTTTTTGATGGCATTCCTTCCAAGAACACATTGGCAAACAGGTAAGAGAGTTGGGATTAATAAGCAAGATTGTCATCCCTGCTTAGGGAAATACAAGCTATATCCAAGGCTGTCCTGAGGATTCTGACTTTGGTTTTGAATCATGGAACAGAAAATGGGATTGATTCTCACTTACAGGCTGGCTAGACCAGAGCTGGGGCAGGATTGGAGAACCTTACCAAACCCTCAGAACTACACCACCTCCTGGCTTAGACCAGCCTTAAACCAACTGCACAATGGCTAAATTACAATCAGAAGAGTTCAAATATGTGGCATTAGTAGTAAGGAAACAAAAAAGTATCAACTGTAAAGTGTGCTCCTTGAAAATAACTTTCAGATGTATTAAAAGAAAGCATGCACATGTAGTGAAGGGAAAGTCTTGACAGCAACATGTAGTGGGCATTTACTCTTTCAAAGCTGTCACACTTGATATGTCTGCTTTTGTAAATAATATGTAAATTTTCATGTAGATTACAGAGACTTTCTGATGAGCAGCCTTATCAGAAACCAGGCTTTTTAGAACAGTGAGAACTTGGCACAAGCCAGATGAAGTAAACACATTGGTCTGCCATGTGTCTGCAACCCGCTGCTCTCCTGGTTTTGATGGTATTCCTTCCAAGAACACCTGTGTTAGAATTCAAAAATCATAGTCATACACTGCTGCTGAGAAAGTTATGATCTTGTTTAGATTTTGCTTATGGTACAAGGATTGGGGTTTTTTTCTTTGAATATAAGTTAGTGTGCCAGCACACACATGTAGATACAAAATAAAAAGAACGTAAAGGTCACAGCTGGAAGCCACACTGAGGTACTACTCTCATCTTTCAGCAGCATCTCAGACAAGGTTTGTAAAAATGTAGCACAGCCCCATATGTCAAATGCAACTCATATTTCCATTTCCAGCCCTGAGTGAACTCAGGATGGAGCTCAAAGTTGCCTGTAATTGTATAGTATAACACTTCTGAAAATGTAGCTAAAATATTCTTCTCTTTTAACAGTCCACAGACTCTTTTGGCTGGAATGAATAAGTTTTTATCTCAGCTTGAAATCACTTTTAGAAGAGACCCAAACAATTACAGACCAAGAATAAACAAACTCAATTCCATCAAGGTAAGAGAGGAGCACCTTTACAGTAAAGGAGCCATGATTGTTTAATATGATGCCTGATTTTAAAATAAGGAACAAAATGAAGATTGACTTGGGGAGGTCTGCTGTGCTGGAAAAACAGCATGTGAAACTAGTAAGAGTAATAAGGGAAGCAGAAAGGAGTTGAGATAAGTGTCTTTTATTTCAGTTATGTTCAAGTCTGGCAAAGACTACTTCTAGTAATGGTGACCTTTTTTGTCTTCCCAAGGATGTGGAACAAAAGAAGAGTGGAAACTACTTCTTCCTGGATGACTAAATACTGAATCCCAGCATCTTTCTAACTGGCATCTAGACATGCATATTGGAACCTAAACAGCTGTGATGAGATGGCTCAGATCAGGTTTTAGAAAAACGAATTTTTTGGAGCTTAAATTCTCTTGCTGCATTTAACATCTGAGACAGTAGCAGTAAACATCCTAGTCTGAGTAAAACTGCCACTTTCTATATTTTGGTGACACAGCCCTATTTTCAGTGTAATAATTTCAAAATAGACCACCTTGAAATTGTGCAAATGGGTCTTCTGATTTTTCAAAATTTAAGGAAGGTTCTCAATTCAATATATTCTACTCATGTACCAAGTACTGACTGAACTTCCACATTATTTTAAAATAAATCTTTGAAGCTGTTTTCTGTATAAGAGGGAAATTTACTAAGAATGTCGTGCCCCAGGAATGACTCCTCTTTTTAAAAGGTTGAATCTCTCTGGATGAGGGTTTCAAAATAAAATATCCACCTAACTTACAACTCTTCTGTGACGCTGCAGAATTTCCTCAATAACTAACTCAGAAGTGTGTATATGATGTCACACCCCCCTTTTCTCACCCTGTAGTGCACACAGAAGATGCAGTACAAAGAATGTAAAAGAACATAGCTACATCTTTTTTTAATCATGTCCCTGTGCATCTTCTCAGACCTAGTGAGACAAAAATAATCAGTGAAATAATATTAAAGAAATATAAACATCTTTTCCATCCTTCCAACTTATTCTTCCATTATGTTTTTATAAGGTTAAGATGCAGGAATTATTTTTTCTTAAAGTAAAAGCCTTGATCCTTACTATAGACAAAAATAAAAGTAAATAAGAAATATCTTGTTAAAAACTTACTTCCGTATACATGAAGGTCCTTCAGGGAACCGGAACAAAAATGTAAAGGTTCCTTGCTTACTTAAGCAGACATGTAAAAACAACTTTCAGCTACATATCTTAAAAGGAAGGATGCTTTCCATTCACCAGTTCTCTGCCTTCATTGGCATGTGAAAAACATTATGAGAAAACATGGCTTTGTTCTTTGTTTACATTTTTGCCTCAGAAGCTACAGAAAGGAGTGGTTTTGTTTTGTTTTTTTTTAAGGCATTCTGTGTGTTAGTAATGTGGTTATTTCATAACCTTGGCAGTACTGAGCATTATATACACATTACCTCCCTCTGTCTTGTAACATCAATCCACCTCTAGTACACCAGCAGAGGGACTCCCTAAGGAAGTGCAGGTATTGAAAACATCCTTACACCACCACCCTGTTCTGAGAAAAACTTCCAGAGGCTGACTAAAGCTTATTCTCCTCTCACAGCTTAACTCCTGTTGGACTGTAGTTGTATAAGGGCTAGGTAAAGAAGTGGTTCAGCAAATACCTGAAGCTGTGTCTCACAGCTCATTATATGCTGAGTATTAGATATATTAACAGAAGGATCCTGCAATGTAAAACATCCTGCCCCAGGCCAAAGGTTGGGCCAGTCAGCCTACAGCTCTTTTAGCAAGAGAGGAAACCAGACTTACTTGATCAGCAATGGAGAAAATACATCTACACCTTCTAGTCCTTCACTGTACAAGGCAGTGTAGGCCCAGTTGAAAGAAGTTGGTTTTTAAAAGTAAATTCTAAAACTACATCCCTCCTAGTTACTGCCATGCCTCTCTTCCCCACTCTTTCCCAACAAATTTCTGTAGAAGTGTTACTGCCTTCGTTCTTGTAACAAAGCTTGTGATGAAGAGCCTGGTCTAGGACAGAATGATTAGTTTAGTGACTGCTGCCCAGAGCTGGGGTACAGCTGGAATTACAAAGTTTAAAATTCACCAGTAAACTCAACAAGCAGCCTTCTTTACGTTTTTGAAAGGAGTTGAGTTAAACAGAATGACAATGGTAACAGCAGTTAAATCCCTCAGTGATTGCTTCATTCTTAACCTGAAAAACTGAAGACTGCCTCTTTGAAATCCTGAACAAATTTCTGAATGAAAAAGTATTTAGATTAGAAAAAGAAAAAGCAAAAAGCCTTCAGCATGACCCCTACCCCTACAAACAAAAGCTGCAACTTCAGTTTGTGGCCCCTTTTTGCCTGTTAGTCACTCTGCTGCTAACTACAGCTGGGTCAGTAAGAACAACACATCATTTAATGCCATTGCAACAGGTTTAAGTACATAAATATAATTTAGAAAGCAAGTGAAAAGACAAAACATTTATTTTAATTAGGGTTTTATACATAGCATGCATCTGAAAACAAACTCTTTATCATGTAACTATCATGTGGTTTCCGCACCAAGGGTGTACAATCTCACACAATGAATGGGTACCATCACCTACACTACTGTATACAGAGATATAAAAATATACACAACAGTTCAATTTTACAGAGCAACAGCTGAGTGAATACTGTGCACACTGCACTCTCCGAGTCTGGACAGCTGAACATCCAGGCTGCAAAGGCAACAGGAACACTGCGGAGATCGTAACCGGGCTCAGAAGAAACAGCATCAGAACTCTGACACAGTGTAAAAATATAAGGCAGAAGCCACTTTCTTCTGAATTGTAGGGAAGAGCAGAGCACACTGAGACTCTCCATTCTTGCTTTTAAAAGTAGTTCCAGCAAGGAGCTGTACATGCAAAACATCAACAGTGCAACAACAAAAGAATACTGAACAGTAGCTCAATCGTACAAACTTAAAAAAACGTAACACGTACTTTATGCATCTCCTCACAAAATATCTAGGATTTGTCAGTGCATTAGTGTTAAAGTGGCATTAAAAAAACTTCTGCTATTATAACAGATGCAGAATTATTTTGGAAATGCATAGCATCTACATTTTTATTGTCTTTGTAATTATTCAGTTGGCATAGGCACCATTCTAGTCACACCAGCATTAAGAAGAATTCATGGTGGAAACAGCCATTCTTATCAGTTCATACACAGGTATTCTTGACTGCTTGTCTTGATTTTGATTTCAACAAATAAATGCTTTTTAAAATTCAAAAATATACCCTATGATTATGAAAAGAACTATATACAACATACCTAAGACACAGGGTTAGCTGGCTGCCATACGTGTAACACACAAGAGAAAACATTCAAGTTTGACAGATATTTTTTCTTTTTGAGATGAAAGGCCTTTGGGTTGGAAGCATATCAGAGACAACAGTGCAGTAGGCTGAGAATTCCTTTAGCTCAGTTCAGAACTAAGGCATTGTATGATAAAATATACATTTATATTTGGTGCAATGTTACTGTCAATTTTAGAATCTAGATCACATCAAATGCTGTCATTTGTCACTCTAGTAAACGCACATACCCATCTTCTATCACAAACGCAAACTTGTGGGGAAAAAAATTATCAAACACTAACCTATTTTTTTTTCTAATTTGACATTGAGGAAAAAACTGCTAAGCCAAACAAACTCTAGAATCCCCCCAAAAACCCTGTGGTAGGACTTAACATCCGCCTAGTCTTTACTTGTCAAAAATTAAACATACCATTGAACTTCACTAAAAAGAAATTAAGATTTTAAACTGCTACTTCAAATTACTTTTTGCTTCTTAAATTTTCCAATTATCCACTCACTATGCTTGCTGTCCCCTCTGATTATCTCCCAGTGTTGCCCTTCTCCTGTCATTCCTATATGGCTGCCCTCTAAAGTTTCTCTGATACTGGTAGCCATCATCTCTGCTTCTGCTGGGTGGTCCTTTCCAGGCCTCCTCGTTTCTTTGGAACTGGTACCCTCCCCTGCTGGAATAGCCCCTGTCAGGTCTAGGCCTTCTGCCTCCTCCGTAAGTCTGGTTATAGAACTGCTTGGATCTGCCACTCCTCAGCATGTCGGAAACCTCACTGTCATCTTCAGAGCTCTCTTCCCTCGTTCTCTGGGCCCTGCTTTCTGTCTGCACGTTCCCAGTGCCCTTGGACTCTTTTCCTTTAGCAGGCTTCTCCTTCCGGCCAGGAGTGCTGGGTTTCAGTTCGTTTTTGGGAGGTTCAGCCAGCAGTGGCTGCGTGCTGGGCCCTGCCGTCGGCCTCTCCAGGCCCTGTGTCTGTGGAGGGCGATGTTGCTGCCCGGCCGTTTTCTGCTTAGGAGCAGCTGAAGGACAGGTTTGCTCCAGCTGGGGTGCCCTTGCTGAAGTGTCCTTCGGGGTCCCTGCAGCAGCCACTGGGAATGGGATGGTGGTGGAGCTGCTGCTGCTATTGGTCTTCTGGAGCTGCTCTGCACAGTTCACTCCAGCAACTGGAGTGCTGCATTCTTTGCCCACGTACATGTTGGCAGAGGTGCCAGCTCCTGCCTCTTTGTCCTCAGGTGACAAGACAACATTAGGTCTCGCTACTGAATTCTCAATGAAACCCTGAACTGGGTACCCATACCAAAAGTGAGGAAAGAAGGGAGGTGCTATTGGAACAGCTCCTAGAAAGTGATTGTGTCCAAAGGGTGGCTGTGGGAACATACTTTTCCCTCTTAGGGACTCCTCATAGTTCGCATGAAGAGCTTGCGCTGGATTCTCCGGTTCGACACAGACCTGCCCTTGACTTTCTGAAACCTGAGCTGAAGGGATGATCAGAGGCAGTGATGGAGATCTGTCAACCTGTGGAATCTGACCGTTGGACCTGGCCTCAGTCTGAACAGCAAAGTGCCTGTTTGGTCGTGCAGTTTCATTTTCGTTCGGAGTCGGAGCAGCCTCCTGGAACCAGGGGTTGTGCGGATACACAGGAAGGGACACGTTTGGGTACATTCTACAAGCAGCTAAATAGGCCTGGTGCAGGGGGTACAGGTAAGAATGGGGTGCCCACATGGGACAACTGTATGCCTGCAAGACAGCAGGGAAAAGAAAATTTAAAAATCAGTTATTTGGTCTTTTGAACGTTCAGAGAGACATAAAAGCACAGCAGTCATTTACCATTTCGAAACAGTTAATTAAAGGAGATAAAAGTTAATTTTCTTTACAGTGACTGCCCTCAATTCTAAATCCTATGACTCTAGGATGGTGCTCTTGTTTTTTTGTTTTCCTTCCAAATGCAGTTGAAAGGGGCAACAGTTAGGACCAGCAAGAAAACATGGTAGTTTCTATACAGTTAAACATGCAGTGCTATTAAGCTCTAGCTATGTGTTTGAAGAGAAACATTTCAAACTCTTTTTTCCAGAATTATACTTAATAATTAGCCATTTCTTCTAGTAGAGCTCACTTTGCAAAGACTGCAACTCTGAAGTTGTCCACCTCAGGTGGCAACCCCTTCCCTTTTCTCTACCTCCATGTTGATGAACTGGACTGTGTAGGAACAGGCCCTGGCGCAAACCATCCTGAAAAGCCCAGCCAGACCTCCTCTCCAGGAGGCTCTTCCCTCTCAGTGTGCAGCTGGAAGGGTGTGGGCAGGGCAGGGTCTGGAGCAGAGCAGCAGACAGACAATGCAGAAGGTATTTTCCCGGGCCTGCTGTACCCTGTGCCACCACCGGAGGAGCACGGCCACTAGGAACGTGGGCTGGGACCAGCAGATGGTGCTGAAGCGCCAGAGCGACAGGCTAGATCCTAACTAATCCTAAGTACCAGTAAGGAGAGTCCCAAACAATGTCCGCTTATGAACCTCAAACTGCTTAAATACATCGTGGTGACACTTGCTAATTAATGACTTACAGATTTTCTATTAAGCAAAGAGACTTATATTAAGCAGAAGTACCAAATTTACATTGGAAGCTATGCTGAATATTCCCTCTTTCCATGCCCAGACACAAAAGAATATTGTTGCTATAGCCAAAGTCGCATGAAATAAATGCAGGAGCTCTCAGCACCTTGCCCAAAGCTGTTTGCTTGACAGAAGGGGTACAAATGTAAAAAAGGAAGGTGCAGAAGGGAGAAAGAAAGCAAACAACTAGTCCTTCCCAGCAATGGAAAATGCTGGGATTTGGCTAAGCCTCTTCCCCAACCAAACACACAGATTTGCACCACATTTACACACACACCACTATAACTACTGAAAAAGTAGGAAACTGTTGTCATTAATCTGAGCAGAGAGAACTGACATGCAGGTTACTTTTAAGGGGGTGTCTCCAGAGAAAGGTTTTGGGATCTCTACTGCAGTGTCTTTGCAAATACACAGCCAGGGTTGAAGTGTGAGGATATTTTCTCATTCCCTATGCACTGCATTCAAAAGAAGCATCTTCACACTCACAATTTATCTGTGACTTTGTAAAGCACAATTTGCTGACTGTGCAGCCACAGCTGGAAGCCAAGAGTTCTTACTATGCTGTTGACATGAATTTGATTTCTGCTGACTTGAATTGCACTGTGGACAACTGCTGGAATCCCAGTTAACAGCACACAAAATAAGAAGATGGACTTGCAATGCACAGCTGCAGCAACAAAACTTCCACACTCCAAGTTCCAACAACTATTTACAAGCGATTTTTGCAGCAAATATGAAAACATAAGTTTGAAGAGTTACCTTCACACCAAGATTGAAGAAAAATCTAAGAATATTCTTGTCTAGAAAAAAAAAACCAACAAAAATATTTATGAAGACAAAAAGTATTTCATTTGATACAAAAACTGCACAAAGTTCCATTTCAATAGAGAACACTGGTATTAAGTTACTGCTTGCCATGTCTTCAATTGATTAGTTGGGTTTTTTTGCTACAGTAAGATATCTAGAATATGACAGCAGTTTAAATTTCAGTTTTAACAGTGTGTAAACTTCTAGTTTTTAAAGAAACAGTTCACTAAACAAATACCACTGTGCAGTCAGACATGAGGTGTTCTTTGTGGGCATACCTTGCATTCACAGTATGCCAAAACCTCTGTTTTCCCAGGCCAGTAAGGAAATGCTCAACAGCTTCCAAGCTTTTAAATGACATAGGCAAACCTACTATTCTGAAGCAGTTCTCCAAGAATAATTCTTTACATGCACAAAACCTCAAGTTATGGTGGGGCAAGCTAAGAACCACAAAATAATCCTACCAGATTTCCAAGTGTGACCACTTGAAACAGTCACAATGTTGGCAGTGCAAACTAAAAAGTTATGTCTCTATTTAATATTCCCTCCCACATCTTAAATCACGGAATGACAACTATTGGATCTGTTGACAAAGAATGACAACAGGACCAAAAAAAGTTGTGTTTATCTGCATTTTAAGAAAAGAAGACCTATCAGGGAAAATGGTGTAAAATCCAGACTACTTCTCACCTTTAGGTAAATCTTCCCCAGTACCGCACAGGGAGTAAGGAGGTGCAACGGCTCTTTCTCCCTTTTCATTAAAAGGGAATCCAGGGTATAGCGGATCCTGGTAGGGATTCAGAGTCTGAGGCAAAGGCATTAAAGGCTGGTTAACTGCTTGTAGCCACACAGGAACTCCAGCAACTGAAGCAGATGTTACCTGAGCCTGTGATACAATAGAGTCAGGTCCTGTTGCTGGTCCTGGCATCAGTGAAGAAGCAGGTATTTGGGTTGGAATACCTAGAGGGAAAAAACCCACAACATACATACAGATATATATATAAAAATATAACAAGTACCAATGCATATCTATATATACGTATATACAGATATATAATCACAAACCAAAAGACATCAGAAAAGCAGGATTCAAAATGCAGAGAATAGTTTTCAGAAAGAATTAAACAGGTAAGCGAAGCTTTCCAGAAACAGCTAGACTGATCCCATATTTCTTTTTAAACATATAAATGCCAGAAAGAAATAGGAAGGATTAAAAATGAGGAACTGAAACTTTTATGTGAATCCCTGAAGTTCTCATTCTGACAAGTCATTTACAGTCAATTCTGAATCTGAGCTCAGATGAACTGGGCTACACATCTTCTGTCACAGACACAGTCAAGTGTAACAAGACTTGACTGTCTCATTTGAACAAAGCAGACTGATCTGAAAGCTGGTTCTTGTAGAGAAACAGGAGTGTGCAAGAAAATGCAGCACCTGATCTAATGAGCAGTATTGATTCCAAGCCAACTCCACAGACCAGAAGATATGCACAGCACACAAAAACCCACTACACTGGCTTTGCAGCTCAGGTCCAAATGGATGTCTTTAGTTCCAGATATACAAGCCCCAAGCTGAGTCCTCAGTCAACCAAGGAGCTTACTATTACATGGGACATAGAGCAAAACACCTATCAAGTTTCAGCATGCTGACAATATGTTCTACCTTAAGCAGATCCTCAAAACTCAGTGCTATCCCACTCAATAGGAAAAATGGCAAATTGAGGACATAACCCTCTTATACCTTCAGGTTGCTCTATACCTTAAAGCAAACTGTACATACAGGCAATCAAAGATCTGCTAGAACTCTCACTAACTTTCAGCAGTGAGAAGCTACATTCCAATGAATGCCTGCCTTTGGAATGTGAAATTATACAAGACAGTGTATCCTAAGGGAATCTTCAACTTAGTAAGAGTTAAAGTATTTTCCAGGGTTAGTAATTTCTGAGTAATGTTAGTATTTCTACAAACCTGCTGGTCCGTAGGTTGCTGGCTCACTTGGCCATGCTGGCACAATGGCTGGTACAGAAGGCACTGCTGGAGGTAAATGCACCTCAGAGAAGACTGGAGAGGGTGTCGGAGTTACGCTCGGCAAGCACTCGGTCAGGTTCTGTAAAAACAAACAAATCTAAATCCCACCGTGCTTGGTGACCCCGACTCCGTCTTACCCCAACTACCACCATCCCCACAGGGAAGTACTAACTAGGAACATATCCAAAGAGACCTGAGCTACATCACTGCACGGAGAGCTCTGCTCTGAGCTCTATCTAGCGGTGCCTGTACCACAGAGCCATCAGTGCTGGAACCACCCCCACAAAAGCTTTATATTTAAGTATCTCCAACCCAAAAGAAAAGCCAGCCTCACAAGCAATTATCAATAACCTTAGAGAAACCTGAAAAGGCAAAGCTAAAGAATTTAAAGGGAGAAGCACCAGTTACCTTGGTAGAAATACATGAAATAACCCCTCTCTCAGAAAAGAATAGATACACTTTTCTATCAAGGGTTGTCCTTTTACACTCTTTATGTTGGACATAAGAGATTCCTAACTGTAAATATGCAACTTTAGCATTATCACCATAGAAATGACTGTGTAATTAAAAGCCAGTATTGTAATACATACGTGGCTGTGATGAAGCTCCCCTTTGTCTGAAGTCTCCTGACTGGAAAACTTTGAAATCAAACAAACATTTCTTACTTGCTCAGCAAGAATCGGAGAATCTGTTTTTACTTGTTCCAAAGGAGATGAAGCTTTTGGATAACTCTCATCTTGACTATTCTTCTAAAGCAAAGTTAGAAACAACAGACACAGCTAGTCTAATAGTAAGATTAACTTCACAAAGAGTTATTCAAAAACAATAAACCACGGTCCATACAAAGTGGGCTAAGCACCCATCACTATTATACTAGTGTAACATCTTGCTCATTGAAAGGACAGCAAAGGTTAAAAGCCAACAAGAGGCCACAAATCTTCACTGAACTTCAGAGCTCATGGTCTGTTAGCACAGTAGCTATTAGCAAACATCAAATCCTCTGTGGTCCCATTATACTGAAAGTACAGACTGTACTAAGCAATTACAAATCCAGATTCGTAAGTGCTCTTGATAGCCCAGGTTTGAGGACTCCGACTGCAGAGGAAGACTATAAGTATGCGTTACAGGGCTGAGGAAAGCTGACAGAAATACAAGCCTCCAGCCTTAGGAGTATTTCACTAAAAGCTGTAAAGCAGCAGCAGCAATCACAGCTCTAAAGGCAGCTATTGCTCTGCTAATCATGTATCAGAGAAGCAATAACATTAAAAAAAAATTTGGTCTTTTCTTTAAGATTACCTCAGATGAATTTGGCTCAAGCTTCTGACTTAAGTGGATCTGCCTGGAATTTGACTCTGCAACACCAAGACATAACCTAGTAAATGAACCATTACACCACTTATGGCTATCACAACTTAAGCCAGTTAATTTGTCTTTCCAAAATTAAACTTTCAAAACCAAACCTACACCTCAGTATATATTACTTCAGAAAACTTAAATTTCTATGTTTACCAAAGATCAAAGCATCCTAAAACAAACAGTTGTTCAGGCAGTAACAAAGCAGCTACTTCAACCTGGGCTCTCCAAGCCCTACAGGAGTTCATTACCGGTGTTTAGTAACCATTTCAGTGATGCTTGGGGAGAGCAGGAATGAAATGCACCTGTCCCTTTACACATATTCATCCTAAATTGCTCCTAATGAAACAGAAGTTTGTACTTTGCTTAAAGTGAAAGTGTTCTGATCTGCATTTTCATTTTCAAGTGTTAAGATAACAGAAGCTCAAAGTCTTGTCTACTTCTGACTGCATAAAAAAACCAGTTTAGAATGTTTCAGTGGATAAGAAGATCTAAAAAAGTTTTCAGACTGCTGGAGACAAAGTTTCATTTCTCAAGCACCAGCAAACACTTTGGTGGGGAAGTGTTAAAACAACCAGTCACGGTATAAAAAGATCTGAACAAGTTCTTCATGTTCTGGCTTATATTCAGAGCTGACTACCACTGCTTGTCAATCAAACTCATGCCCAGATTATCAATAGTAGATACTGACTTTTTAAAAGCTTGTTATATACTCTGTCACAACTAGACAACAGTATAAATGGAAACAGTATTGATTTTGAGAATTACTGCCAATTCCCTGAGCAGCAATAGGAATCCCTAAACACTCTGAAGGAAGTACCCGTGATTCCCATAGGATTGTTAACCTAGTTTCACAAGGGGCAACGCAATCCAGAGCGTCACAAAAAGTGGAGAAAGCTGGACATGCCATGCCCTTCAGCCAAATCCCTCATGACACTGGAGTCTTTACTTTCTCTCCAGCTTTCTCTACATGAATGTTCCTTTGGCATTGCTGATGAAACAGGTTTGCAAAGGAAACAACTTTTTAGACATTTGGAGAATTAAAAATAGCTAAGGTGGGTCCTTATGAGACCAATCAAGAAGATTCCATCTTGTAAGAGGGACTAAGGAGCACACATACCAAAACCAGAAAACAGCAATGCCTCTGCTGTTGCCAGAGATAAGGGAACAAAACAAAACAAATTTAAAAAAATTGAGGGAAGGAGCAGCTTCTATGAGAAGACTAGAGAGTCTGAGTTTTATTCTGTCAGGGAAAAAAAAAGTGGAAGAAGCCAAGATCAAATTTGGGTTTTAGTTATGGCAAAGCTGACAGGACAAAAAGCTTTAAAAATACTCATTAAAAAATCCTACTGACCACTTTCAATTGTAATTGGCAAAGATTTACTAACTACCACCTGACACCTACAGCTTTCATCTATTACTGCCATGTTCCACTTCCTCACAGAAGAGGAAAAGCTTTGAGTCCCTGAAGAGAAGCTAAAGAATGTTGTAACTGACTGGGGGGAGGGGGAAAACCCCAAACAGAATTCTGACCATGTGACAGATCCTTCTACTGTAAACAGGTTTGGTTTTCCAACTCTTCTGTACCCCCTTCCTGGTACCAATGTATGCTAATTCTTAACCATGCCACACTGAATACTTTTACCTGTTTTTCTCATAAATGACTCTTAACGCTCCTCCCACTGGCACTTTCTGCCACACACTCCAGAATTTCAAAAGGATCTAATTTAGGGTAGCTCTGATAAATATTTTAGTTTCTCCCATTCCTCTTCCCATTTACTACAAAAATCCCAGCCAGGAGTCTGCTTTCTCAGCCACGTTCACAAAGCAGGAAAATGTACTTTCTTCACAAACCACATCCTTGCTACCTCCAGCCCAGCTTAGTTTGGTACTACTACTTAGAAAAACTTTCTCCTCATTACCTAAACAGATACCCATTTTGAATAAATTCTGGGGCTGGTAACAAAACCAAGCAAACAAAAAAAAAAAAAGCCATTATCTAAACCCATTTACTTTTACCTTTCTCCTTCTGCTCTTCCACCTCTGCTGTCCACTTGCTGTTTCTTCTTTCATTATTTGAGTACTTTTTCTGGTTTACATTATCCACAGTCTGTGTAGCAGCCTGACAGACTGACTGATTCTAAAGGTGTTGACAAAAGCAGAAATATCACTTAATGTAATCTGTCCAACGACACTTTGCCATCATCTGCTATGACACTATTATGCCTTCATGACAAATAATACTTATGTCTGTGACAGGCAGAAATAGGGGGGTGGGGTCTGGCTCACTATCCTGCCGATTCATCCACTCTTTCTCATTCATTGCTACATTTTGCCAAGTGCCCTTTAAGAGCATTCATTTCACTAGCTGACATGACAAAATCTGCTTCACTCAGGCAATAAATCACATCCTCCTCCTGCAGGTGAGTAAATACAGCAAACTGTTACTGCTCAGAGGGAGAGCAACCTCTGTCCTTTAGACTTCAGTGTTGCACCTACTCATTCTTTCCAGCCCTGTTTTTGTTTCTGTTTGCCCTAGGATTTAAACCCCAAAACCCCCAAACATCTCTAGAACAAACCTATGTGGAGACTAGCTCTTTACCCACAGGATCTGCTCACTTCCATAAAATTGCACCAATAGAATGATCTCTCCAAAATCCCACAGCTACAGATGCTCATGCGTCTCCCATATTTACACACCTAAAGCACTGTGTGTGGTGGACGTTCCATTACTCCCAGGATAAACTACTATGTGCATTTTCTTATCTTTAACATATAAAGCGTTGCAGACACCTGTATTTCTAATTACAAAGTGAGTGCAAAATAAACACCCCTAACTTTTGAATTGCAGTGTGATTCAAGGACTGCAAACCAATCACTAATGAAGGGTTCGCAGACAAGCATGGAAAGTGCACTGTTAATTACAATGAACACAGCATACATTGCAAAGAGCAGGAAAAGCTTGTTCATCCCGCTGCTGGATCTCATAAAGGGAACGAGACTCCTCTATGGCCTGCTTCTCCCTGCGCTCCTCTGGAGACAGCCCAAAGTAGTTACAGTCCCTGCTGCTGTGGCTCAGCTCCTCACTTCGCTCACGCTCCGCTTTTCTGTGCGGGGAAAAAAGGAAGCGGGATCACTCGGACTAAGAAATTCAGGCTCAAATACAATACAAACTCATGGATTAGGAGGAAGAAAGCAGATGCAATGATGGAAATTAATTCCAAAGGAATCAAAAAATCACTATCAACAAATGCAAGCGAAATGCTGCTCTCACTCCTTTCAAGTGGTAAGTCAGAACAGGAAGCAATCCCCTACAACAGGTTTAGCAAAAGCTGAGGGAAGATCTTAGCCATGCCTAAGAAGCACTTGCAACATTATTTCAGCCCCAACCAAAAAGAAAAACAACTGCAACAAAAACCAGCACCAACATCCACTTTCCAAGAAAAAAATGAAGCTTTGTAGGTAGTTGCTGCCATGCAAGAAAAATAAATAATTATTTTTCCTGTACTTTTGTGTTTTTTAAGGACTTGGGACACTTCTTAAGAATTCAATGGCAACATATTTCAAAAGAGTATGCTGGAAGCATCTGAAGTAGGCACCTGGGCTTCCAGGAGCTCAGTCACAGTTCAAGCCAAGGAAGATGCTGTTTGCAGTTTTACCTTACAGACTGGGAAGGATTCCTGCCTGGAGCTTTTTGCTCAGTTGAGGTCTGATGAGGTTGGGGCCCAGAACACAAGAACTGGTGCTGCCTGGTTCCCACAGTATGCTGAAGTCGAGGAGGTAGTGCTGACTGGGGTTTGATTGACTTGCTCTGATTCTTTGGCCCTTTGCACTCTGCATCTGTGGTAACAACGTGAAAATAGGTAAGACTTTTGTTTTAATCATGTTTTAAGTATTTTGGGACAAAACATCTGACAAAGAAGATTCTGTCACACAAAGACAGGTACAGTCCTACCAGGCTGAGCATTCTGCCCCCATGTTGGGTAAAACTTTTTTATCTTCTTCCCTGGCACAGTGTTCCAGCCCTCCATAGAAGAGGTCTGTGGAAGAGGTTTAAGGCTCTTCAGTGAGACAGCATGCCTACAAAACAAGGAATTACAGAGGGAATAATATCTTAAAAGACCAGACTGGGGCTTGCACAAATTGATACCACATGTTCACTAATCCTGACAGATCTTTGCATTTTTGAGAATACTGCATTCAAAGTCTTTATGGTTATACTCAAGCAATGTGTAGAACAGCAAACCCATTTTTTTTCCCTTTCTACATAAAACTGGTAAGTTGATACAAACTTATCCAGTAAATGATCAGCCATTTGTGAAGTGCCTATTGTA
This sequence comes from Rhipidura dahli, assembly GCA_013399225.1. Lineage (NCBI taxonomy): Eukaryota > Metazoa > Chordata > Aves > Passeriformes > Rhipiduridae > Rhipidura > Rhipidura dahli. The sequence goes on along the minus strand of VXAC01001169.1, from coordinate 537,801 downwards.
ATGTCTTCAGGGCAGACAGAAAAAGAGAATGATCACAAAAAGCAATATACTTAGATAAAAGCAATATACTTAGATAAATTTATTACCAACACTGCAATAGGTGCCAAGATTGAAAGATGTAACATTGATGGTGTATATCCCAGAACAATTACTGCCTTTTTAATTGAGGATGCTATAGGATGGTTCGAGCAATTGTTTACATCATTTGAAAGGCGGACATTCAAACAGGTTGAATTCCAATTTAAAAAGGGTTCAAACTCAAAGGCAATCTTCAGATCTTGCAGTATTTTCTTCTTTTTAATGAAGATCAAATGAGATTAATGGGCATCTTTCTCATTTGCCTTGATTGAAAGTGTTTTCTCTTCCCAAACTACAATCAATGTTGTTTTTTTTGACCTAGAAGCCACAGGACTTACAGCAGAGCTCGGGGTATCTCAAACTGCTCTCTCCCTACCACCTCCCCAATGAAAAACTCCACCAAACAAAAAAACCTCACCCCACACAACCAAAACCATCAAATCTGCAACCCACAACAACTTTAAACGAATTTTTTGTCTCAGGTAGGGCAAAGATGATGCTGATCTAAACAGCAACTTGGCACTCTCTGGATGAAATCAGGCAGAGCTACTCAACCAATAGAGGAGCTCAGTGCTTTAAGGACCTTTGAATATGAAAAGCTTGTCACAAATTTAGCATCTAATTATTAAGTACAAGCAACACATTATTAGCCTGATGTCAATCTGTTTAGGATTGAATCTTGTGCAAAAAGAATAAATTAAAATACTACTAATGTAGTTACTGTTCTACTCTCCACAGAAAAATGTATGAAGTAATAATCAATTTTTCCTTTTTTTTAATTAGTATGCTGTTTTCTTAACAAATTTGTGGTACTACTGCTCCAAGTAAACAAAAAGATACATTTCAAGGGCTGAAGTTAACTCTGAACCAAAGTAATGCTTTGTTCAGTTTGATGCTCCCTTCGAAAAGAGATTAAGCACTTACTTTGCTCCAAGCTCTTCTACAAATACAACAACTGGCCCATTCTCTGAAAAAACTTCTTGAATATGGGCATTATAAAATTTCCCATTATGGTCTAAGCGCACCTGTAGGGAAAAAGAAGGGCAAAAAGAAAGTGCATTAGCTCCAAAGATGACAGTGAGAGGAGGTAACTCTTCAAAATATCAACATTGTTAGAAACAGAACCTTCTGTTAGAAACAGAACTCTTCGTCAGCAGAAGACCTGAGAAATACATATCACAATTCAGTAAATGAATCAAAAGCCAATCTTTAATCCCTACTGCTTCTTCAAAAAGAAATAAAAATACTATTAAAACACACACACACGCAACACTAAACAAGCAGCTTGCTCAGGAACACTATTTAATGAACTACGCTTTTCAAAACCACATGAGAAAGTTAAAAGGCAATCAGTGCAGCCAGGCTTTGCAGCTTTTATGAAAACACTCTCTCTCACAATAAAACTCAAAAGCTTTTCCATATTAAAATCCACTTCAGTGAAATTTAGTCTCATTAGGAACATAATGAACACCAATTACTTTGGGAGTTATTCTTCAGAAGGTCTTTTTAATTTATAAAACAACCAAAAAAAAGTTCTTTAGACATGATCATCATGTTACTTGTCTGACTGACATTCTGTGTTCTTAAATTCTTCTGCTGAATAAAAAAAAAAAAAATTCTTAATGTTCCAGTACAGTATTTTGGCTTTACAGCTGTATTAATTTGATCAACTCTAATTTTCACTATTCATGTTTTTATCCCATAGATTTACTGTCTTGCCACATACATATGAAATTTGACAGAGAGAATATGTTAATTACCAGAGTGTTTTCTCCTAATAATACCTGTACCCTTCAATAAATACTACACAGGACAGCCTTAGGGTCTTAAATGCAAATTTTAAGCCTATAGTATTAAGCAATAAATAATCAACTCAGCACCAGGTTGGGTTGGTTTTGGGGGGAAGGGGTTTGAGGGCTTTGTGGGGTGTTCCGTGGTTGGGATTTTTTAGGTTTAGAGATGTGTTTTCCCTGCAGTTTAGTCACTATGGTTGATTCCATTCCACAAATTAAAAAGTACAAACTGAAAAAGCTCTTGTGCTGCATGATTACCCAAACCGAATATTTTCTTACTAATACTGATCATTTTAATAGATGATCAAATGTCCTAGAAACATGTTTAGCCAAGTACCATCAGTTTAATTAACATACTTAAGGGGACTAATCCACAGTTGGAGAATTTAATGGCAAACCTTGCTTCTTCTTAAGCAGCAACACTTAATACAAATCTTAATAAAGTTTAAAGACCAACTCGGTAACACACTTGCAACACCCTAAGAGGAAGAATTGCCCAAGACTTCAGGATCTGCAGTAACTAAAGCAAGCTCTACTTCACTACTTGGAAGTATTGAGATTTCATCAAAGCCAATTTACAAACAGTAATCACTATCTCCAGTGTCAAACATAAATACAGGGATCTACAACTCCATGCTTAACGTTGAGGTTCCCAGACAACTTATTACATGTACTCTTGCAGTTAACCTTTTGGCTTTTTAACGCAGCAAATCTGCACTGATGAGTTGTAGGTATGCTGTAACTCATGAAGACTACCAACAATTAAAGAACTATATCCTCAGCTGCAGACATAAGCCAAGTGTATTTAGAAAGTAGCAATATCAAAATAGTTAACAAAGAGGGTAAATTACCATCTGTTAATTGTTAATGTGTCTATAAACTACAGTTCAATACTACTTACTTTACATTTATCTCCAATGGAGTATTGCATACCAGCAGCAATAGAGAAATCTTGTTTTTGCTGATCTGTAAGAGCAGAAGCAGTAATATACTCTTAGTTTAAATATAACCAAAGAGTTACTTTCTTGATGCAGTAAAAATGCAAACCAGGTGCTCAGGCCCTAGATCAGCCCACTGACCCATGTGAGGAAAACCAAACTAAACTCAAACCACCACTTGCATCAGTTCCTCAGGAGGGCTTCACTTCACACAGCTTGCAAAAGGTGCCACTTAGAAGTATTCTGTTACTCACCCCATTTGGATCGGAGCCAAACATCGTACTCAACGTTTCTGTAAGCCAAGGGATCGAGCGATTTCAGAACCTTTTTAGGCAACGCCAACAAGTTGGGATTCCCATTGCTCTCAGGGTGCTGCACAGAACAGAACAAAGTGCTAAATGGTCAACTACACAGACATGTCCAGATTTGCATTTTTCAATCAAGTGCTCAAGCCTTCTACTGAAATACAGAGAAGCTGAAGATACCTAGAGCATAAAGAGCTTGGAAAAAAAATAATTACATGCTGTTCTTTTTATCATGCCAGAATTAAATTATGAACTAAGCAGCACTAGAAAGGACACTGTCCACGTCTGAGCACATCAAAAATATACACTACTTTTCAAAGAAGAGGGTAGTTTTTAGGATATTACATGTTAGGAAAGCTATTAACTCAAGAGTCTCTCATGAACATTAAATACTAAAAAATACAGCAAAATACAAGTTATTAGAAAGAAAATAAATCTCAACAGAAAAATACCTTGTTGCCAGAAAGAGATTTCATTCCATTCATATCACTAACTGTTGTAGCTTTACTTCTGTAATAGGACAGAGGCAAGTTATGTTTTTATAATGAATTACAGTATTACAAAGGCCTGAAAATCAGGTAAGACACATCTAGAAGGGGATAAAAATACTGAAACTACTATTCTCTACATGTTTTCCTGACAATAAGCATCCCACAGAACATCTTAATCTCTTCAAGTGAAAAAGCTGTCTAAAATTAAAAACTACGTTTTTAACTTTCTATGATATAGAAATAAGATCTTGGGTTTAAGTACAAGTTTTAGGAAGTCTATTTGGTGTGCGCTGACTTTGTTGTCACCTTGAAAAAAAAAGCAAGGGGTGGAAGGCAAGGGAAACAAAAGTTGTCTTAAAATTTTTGCAACCACAATGCAAAAGTAGACATTAAAAAACCCTCAAAACTTACTCTGTTAGTTAACTTCCATCAGGCACTCTAATTTACTCTTATTTTCTACACCTGACATCACTGGAAAATACTTTCCACAGAGAAAGTCCCAGTTATTTTTCCCTACAGCAGTTGTAGGCAACTCTCAGCATTAACTTCTCCCAAAACTATTACACTTAATAACAACATAACTGAAAAATTTATATTTATAAAATGGAAAGAATCTTCTGGAAAACTAGCTGATGAAACAAGCTGAAGTCAACTTCAAGACAAGCAAAAGATTTAGGACTTCATAAACACAGCAAAGGGCTTGTAATTTGTGTTAACTGGGTCAAGAGTCACATACACACACCAGCCCTCACGTTATAGGACATATGGTTTAAATCAAAAACATTGAGTTCCACAGCCTCCAGTGAGCATATGACCTTATTTCCAAAGGTGCTGAGGAGGTTAGCCGGATATTTTCTTAGGAATCCCAAAGATACAGGGTAAGGCTACTGCTTTTGAATCCCAGGAAAGCTCCAAAACAGAAAGAAATAAAGAAGATTTCCACTTGCTGACATTTAGCTACAATAATTGTTTCCCGAGGCAGAAATACTTTGTATTTTAATTGGCAACATTCCCTAGTATTTTTTTTCCAAACACAAAAAATAAGCTAATCCCTTTCCCAGAACTTCTTTTTTTTTTTTCTGTGATATTTTTCGTGGTCTTCCTTTCTCTTGTTTTCAACCTGTGGGAGAAACCAGCTCCCAACAGCTCAAAGAATTTCTTCTGCCACATGCCACACAGCAGAGCCCTAAGGAAGGACTGTAACAATCAGTGGGAAGAGGGAACATGATCCACTAACGCAGCATCACCTCCATGGTTTCAATGGAATTTCATATACATGCCAGAGTTAAGAACCCTATTAAGCAGAAGAAAGCCCACCAATATGTAAGTGCAAAAACAGCACTGTGAAACCCTGACTGTGCAAAAGGGTCAGGTCAAAATCTCAAAGCTTGCTAGAGCATCCAGCAAAAAGAATATAAACCCACTTCATACAGATCAAGACCAAAATGGTGCAAGCTACATCTCTGTGTCTCCATTAGCTTCACCTCAAGCAGGCATTCCAGCCCCCAAATGTGGAAGCCACACAAGCTGGATTAGATTCCTGTAACTCTACTCAGCTGCAGAGTAAGCCAAGTCATTCTCACAGAGTCTACCACACCAGACTGGCACACTGACAGTTCTCCCAGGGAATTGTGTTATTCTAAACAGGAAGATGTACATGTTGCAATGACCTGATCCATTATGTAAAGAGACTCAAGGCTGGACTGCAGGAAAAACAGAGGAGCCAGAAGCCTGTCCTTAGGTAAGTGAAGATTACACACTGCATTCTTTGACAGTTCTAACCCTACCTCTCTTTTTTCTTAGTAATTTGTAAATGTTTACAACCCTAACTGTTGGATTCTACTACCCACCAGAAATTCAGAAAACTCATTTAACTTGTGTTCACAGGTATCTTGTGTAACACTTTTCAATCTCATTTACCTGTAGTTGTCATCTTCTGAATCTGAAGCAGACACTTCACTGCTCCCATTACTTTCCTCTGTCACACCAACAGCACTAAGTTCTGCCATGATTTTCTTTACATCCATATCAAACACTTTCTCATAGAGCAACTCATACAGCAGAGCTGAGGAGGAGAAAGTGGAAGAGCAAAATCAATTACCAGCTGAATTAGTTTTTGTTCCACCATTACAGATGGCAATCATACAGTCACTGACCACTCAAACTGAAAACCAAGCTACTAGAAACAACTACAATAAACTTTCACACAGAGCCTTTTCCTGAAACCTAACACTGACAGCTTTACAATTTTTGGTAAAAATATGCTTTTAACTAACAGCTTAATACTTACACTGGCACAGAGCAGCCTTTTCTGCATACTCTATAGGATACACAATATCATAGTGGTTTCCATTTGAGAAGCACAGCAATACCTATTAAAAAAAAAAACCACACACATATTCTAGGCTTTGCATCTCACTTGATTTTTTCATAAGCACTACCTTTTAAATTCAATTTAAGGCACCCCTGTGCTTTGTTGTCTCTCAGCATCTCAATGTATCGATAAAACAATCAAAATGTTTGGTGGATGTTCTTTAAACCAAACAGAATTTGAACAAAAGTCAAAAAGAATTTAAGACAGGTTAGTGCCTGAAAATTTATTTTTACATGATTTTATACTAGTAGGAAGACATGCCACACCCTAAACACATCCCACCTTTTAAGAAGTGTTACATGTATTAACAGCATAGCTGCCTTAAATACATACAAAACAAACTGCTAAAATTGAATTCTCAGAACATTTCATTGTGTTGAATAATAAAACTCACATGCAACCATTTGCTGTTTATAAAGTAGTCTTACTTCAGCCTGTCACAATAACCATAATTTTATTTTTTTTACCTTATCAGAAAAGCCATTTTCAGTTACAAGTGAAGGAGAAGCATTTGGCTCCTGGTATATTATGAAATCTTTCCTGGAGAAAAAAAAAAGGTAGCAGTTAAGAATTTATTTTAAAAGTAGTATCAATAAAAAATTGAGTATTGAAGTCAAATTCAAGGAACATACATAACGACAGAAAACACCCAAGGATTCCTCTGCCATCATCAATCTCTATCATGATTTGAAACTTAAAATATTTTCTCTCTCTCCCTTTCATCCATAATGTTCTTTTTCAGTTCTTTGTTTAACAACCTGTCATTTCCTTCAACTTCTTTCTCACACAGGCAAAAGTGTTACCAGTCTTGCAAAATAACTGAGTACATTCACAGTTTCTGGATTAAATTTAAAAAAAAAGAAACTTTTTACAGCTAGTCAGAAAAAGCAATTCTGAGAGGAAAAGAAGATCCACCCACTTCAGGGAGCAAAGAAAGATTTCCTAGATAACCAAATTATATTTGTGAGATGTATGAAGAGTGAAAGTGAAATCAAACCTATTCATACTGAATTTTTATCCTATGCCTGGAAAGCCTGAAACTTGCTTACTTATTCACTTGGCACAGAACAGGAGAGTCTTACTTCTGCTTCCCTTAAGTCTGCCAGCATGCAGGAAAGAAAGCAACTCTTTCCCCTTACCTCCACCACCATTCCTACCTTCCCCAAGACTCTAAACTGCCTTTTCCATAGCAGCCTGTCTTCCCAAAACAAGCAGGGCAGGAGCTACTCTTGTGTGCTCACCTCTGCAGTGAAATTCTATGTAAGAGCTGCATCTGTGCCACAAAACCCTCCCAATGCTTTCAATGGAAATTAAAAAACCCACTATTATCAACCAGGATTTGTCTCTATTCATTTATCAGCTGGGGCCCTGGATACCAATGTGGCATAACTGCAAAATAAACTTCTCCTATTTATGAGAATACATTTCTTATGGCCAGAAATACAATTATGATTAAGTATACAATTCTGCTGACTTTAAGTATATATCCCTCTACAACCTGGCTCAAGGTAACCATCAGACCTTCTCACTAAGCCTCTTGAGCCAAACCTTGCTCTGACTTTCAGCCCAGTCCTCCCCCATCCCTGCAGCCACACAACTCTGAGCTGTCCCATTCACCTCACAAAAGGCAAAGAGAGGATTCCATGCAATTTCCCACACGTAGCACTCAAAGTGCCTAAAGGTAATATTCAACTACTTTGATTCTTTCCTCTTATCAGCTGTCTCACCAATAGACAAAGTCATTAATTTACACTAAACATTTTGAAATACTGAATTTTTAATGGCTTTATAAATAGCAGACAGTGAAGATGCTGTGGATTACTCACTCCCTTGCACAATAATTAGAAAGCAGTTATAAATATTCAGCACACTGTTTCTCACTACTTTGTGAAGAAAGATTTAGTATCTAGGAAATGAGTACAGCCCACAGCTTAGCAAGAGGGTTAGTACTAAAGCCTTAGTGAGAAACAGGAAGAAAAGCAATTTTAACAGAAAAACTAGGATATTTAAATTAACGAAATACCAACTGTATGAGATTACCCACAATTGGCTGGGCAGGTGAGATACATGGCATTATTGCAAACCTGCACTCACATCCCGGATTAAATGTCATTTTCTAAACTCACTTTTCTGTTTTCATTTAATCCCTTGGTAGCTGCAATTTTCAAAGCATATTTGTAATTTGACAGAGTACTATGGTATGGCATAACATAATTCCATCTTTGCTATTCCAACTGATTTACTAACACAACAACAGAAATTATCTCAGTAAAAGATACTGAAAGATTTTCTTACCTGTACATAAGAGAAAGGGCACTTATTTCTACTTGTCCAACCCATTCCTGCAATGAAAACAAAAGAAAACTTAATTCAAACAAAGACACAATTATAACTCCTCATAAGCAGATCAAGAGATGCAAGAAAACATTGTTGAAAGTAAATATACAAACACTGAATCTGAAGTTCAGCAAGACATAAAAATACAATTCCCCAAATCATTTTACAGTAGAGAGTACATAAATAAAACTATATATTCATAAAATTCAAAGACTGCCTAAGCTCAATCAAAAATACTTTTGAGAAAAAAAATCAAATTAGCCATCAACTTCAAGAAAAGTACTGTTTTCTATTATAAATCAAGTTTAACATACCTGTGGATTTTCCAAACTTTTTAAATAATCTTCAAATGGCCCCTCTATGAACTGTATTAAAACAAAGCCCAAAACAGCAGTTATTAGTCATTTTTAATAGTGCAGCATATGGAATCCCTGGTTTGTGACCCACTGTACCAATGGGAATGTACCACTGGAAACTGAAGGCTCCTCAAAAAGTTTACAACCTAAGTATAAAGTGATGCTGAGATGAAGGAAGGAACAGTCAAACACATTTGGTTGCCTTGCAAATAATAACATCAACAGCTTTCAAAGTCCTCACACAAGTCAAAATACACCAAACAAAAAGCCCCAAAAAGAAGTTCAGCAGCCAAATGGGGAATCTGGAAGAAAGCAAAGATGATGTAATGTAGATGCTTATGGGCAATTCATCCCAGGCATGCAGAGCATCGCTAAAGAGAGGACATGTGGACTTGAATTCAAATACCTTGTTGAATAAAGTGCAATGGACAATCAGGAACAGGAGTCACACTTGTGCCGTAGGGAAGCAGTGGTAAGATCTAGTACAGCCAATTCATAAAGCACTTTTTCCTCTCTTCTGTGTCACTTCACACTGCTTTTACTTTCAGCAAAGGATGCAAACAATCAGGCTACACTTCAAGTGCCAGCCCAAGAAAGTGATCCTTCAGCTGGAGTCACTGACACAAATAAAGAGGCCAAATTCACATATGCCAAGAGCAGAGAAAGATGCTGCAGTAACTGAGACAACTTCAAAGTGTTTCAGCCACACTGGCTGCAGAGAGGCTACATTTAAAAATGGCTCTTTAGTCACAGCCTGCTTGATTTACTGGAAATAAAGATCCACAGATGTCCAACCCAAGACGGAAATCCCTTTATGAACTTAAGCTGCAAGCTGGATGGCCTCTTTACCCACAGTGATTAAGAAACAAGATAATAAGAGAACTGAGTGGAGTAGTGAGATTAAAAGTGGCTTTAGCCATTAAAAATGGCTTTAGCCATTTTGAAGTGAGAATAACTAACAAGCCTGGCCCGAATTTCTAATTTAGATAGAAGCAATCAGGTGTGAAGTTCAAAAAGGTGCATCAGTAAAACATGATCAGAGACAGCAGTTGCTTTTGGTGTCAAAATTAAACGATCTGAAGATAGATATTGCACAGAGGAAGAAAAGAAGGGCACCAGGAAGTTCTCATAGGAAACTGAAGAGTTAGAGAATGAACGTAACACAGCAGCAATTCAAGATAACGCTTCAAGAAAGGCTGAGGATGGGAATGAAGATGATGGTTACACTCCTGAAATTTTGGTTATAACAGTATCAGTGGAAAGAAAGACACAAAATCAAGCTGAAGTGATTACAATAGACAGAGAGAAGAGGAAGTTCAGTAAGCACCACCAGTGCATGTCAATAGAGCATTACTGAGGAGGCAGCAAGTGAACAGCTGAACCAGGAGATTAGGGAAAGAGGCATTTTTTGTTTGTGCTGGTTGTGTGTTTGGGTTTTTCACAGAGAGATAACAATGCTGTATTCCTGACAGAAAACACAAAGCATAGTGAGAGACAAAGGCAGCAAAGGAGATCAGCAGAGCTGAAGCAAGGTACCCGAGGGAGGAAGAACACTGGGAAAGGACAACAAATACCAAACACCTCCTCTCACAAGAAACTTTTAAAAATGAGACCTTCCAGAAGCACAGCAAAGATGGACAGATGAGAAGTCATACCTTGGGATAATGTCTCAAGGAAAAAAAAAGAACACTGGGACCAGGAGTTTGGAGGAGAGAGACCAAAACAATACTAAAACCATACTAAAACCAGCTCAGGCTAACAAAGTAGGGATGGGAAACAACAATATGGGGAAAAACATACATTTAAGAGTCAAAAAGGGCATGGAATTTCAAAACACTATACAATGGAAAAAGAGACCAGAAGCAGAGAAGTAGATATTAGAGTGAGCAGGGTAATTCTGGAAAGAAAGGGATTAAAAAGTCAGCAGCAAAAAAATAAAGTAAAAAGAGACATCCAGGAACTGGTAAGTCCTGGATGGACTGGAAACAATTGGAAGGAGTCAAGTCAGAGCAGCATTGCCCCAGAGAGATCTGCTGTATTTTATATCATAAATTCCTGAAAACTTCCACACTCATGTGATAACGCACATTTGAGCACAGGGTACTATATCAGAAATTATAGCACAGAGACACACCCTTATTCCCGCTTTCCTTCTCTTCCCTACACCAGTGCATATCTAAAACAGTCTTTTTTATTTTGGATCTGGGTTAATTTAGAACAGAAAAAGAGAGCTGAGTAACAATCTTCTAGTAGTAAATCCTCACATGTACTCACTTCCCCTTTTGCCTATTGTGGAAATCAGGTAACAGTATATACACTAGAACCCATACAAACAGAAGCACCATTATTGATTAATGTTCTTTTAAAAGGAAGGGAAAAAAAGGATTTTATGACGTTAACACTGATGGCATTGACCAAGTATAGATCAATATCAAGCTTAGTTACAGATGTTTAGGGAAAAAAACCTACAGTGCCAATGCAGAATAAACTGCAGACCCTGAAACAAATTTCACTAATCTCATCTATCAAATCCCTTATATACTGGAAAAGCAATTAATTAGCACAAGAACATTTTATGACTTTTATTAAAGTAGGCATAACACTACACTAAAATCCAGATTTTAGTAGCTTCATTACAGACTATTACAGTTTAAGTAAAGTTTGCTTTTCTTTCTTCATGAGCATTAAAAACTTCTCCCACCCTACACCACTCCAGTCCAAGGAGTACACAGGTTTCTCCAGGCTTATGGAAATGAACTACCACCACATACAAGCTAATTAATTTACAGAGCATCAACCAATATTTAGCTATGATGAATACTACCACAAATGTAGGGAGGTGCAGAATACATCGAAGTCGAAGGAATAAAGTCACTTTTTTAAATGCTGACAAAGAAAACAAAAATACTTACTGCTTCAAATTTCTCCCTATTTTTCCGAAGATAGTCTACACAAGCCATCCTAACATCTATGTGCCGAGACTGAGAGTGCAACACCTACAAAGGGAGAAAGAGAACAAGGTGACACTGGATCTCAGGAGTTTTGATGACAGGCCACAAATAATTAATGACTGCTGTCTAAATACGGGCTTTATTTTTAAGAATATTTAATATGAATACTCATTCAGTAGCAACATCTTCAGGCAAGTCAAATCTCAATTACTTAATAAAAAATTAAGTAACTGCAGAATTCACAGGTTTGCTAAATTCAAACCTTCAAATTCATGAGGATTTACTAAGCAAATGAATAGCATTTATTGTTAATCTTTAACTGCCTGCTTCATAAAGGAGTTCAGTTAATTGAAGTAAGTTATAGCAGGAGTGGATGAGGAAGTCAACTACCAGCATGCACTCATTCAAATGAAATCCAGCCAAGTCTCACAGTGCATGTATACCTTCTCTTCATTTTAAGAGACCTGTTGCCCAAACACTCTTTTGAAAGCCTCTAATTCAGTTCCCAATATGACACCCGCATTCTACCTCCTGTTCAAATCTCTACTGGAAAAGTTACTTTCATCACAGGTTCCAAGTTACCTCACTACAACACAGGGAAGTTCCAGACAATTTAAGTCACAATGTCTCTTGCTTGGTCCTCACACACCACCCTCAACATAAATCACTTCAGTTTTTCTGAATGAAGAGTACACAAATTATACCACATTTGCAGATAAACACTGAATAACTCTGAATTAAAGACTTTACTTTTTCAGAGGTCATTTCCAACTTACATGATTCTAAAATAAGACTAGGATGTTAAAAATGTAATAGTTGACAAAAAGTTCTATCAGCACTGGAGTGTGAGAGAAATGTTCTACGTATTAATTAAAAAGTCAGAATAGAAATACATATTACATATATATATTCCCTTGAGATAAAAAAACCCCACCCGCTACCAATCAATAGTGTTTTCTTGCCTGAACTTATCAATTCAGTAGGGAAAGGAATTTTTTTAAAAAAAGTGATCTGTGTATAATTAGCACAGAAATCTGGTTTCCCACAATCAGAAGCACCAGAGCTCCCACTGCTGTTTGCTTGTACTTAAGACAAGATGACGCTGTCGCTTTTTGCCTTTAACACTAACACTGAAATGGGGGAGGGGAATTCAACAGGAAAAACAAAATAAATTACTCACTTTCTCTAATTTTTTAGTAAACTAATTAACAAAACCAAGAACATGGCTTTTCAGCTCTTTCCACTAAATTCCGTTTCCCAGACAGTCTCATACCAAGCACCTGTATTCCAGTGTTGAGATCTTACACTGAAAAAAGCTCTGAGGAGGCGGTGGAAGGTCAAAACAGATAAGGATTTCTTGGTGGCAGGAGGCAGCTGTACACACAGAACTTCTCTCACCTCGCAAGGTGGAAATTATTTTAATAAAGTCATGTTTTTCACTGGCAAAAGACTGCACAACCTTAGCCTATACCTGTCTGCGTTTTAACACTAATTACCACCCACTAATGAGATCCACTTCCCATGCTTTCGTGAGAAGGAGACTTGTTTATGTAACCAGTTACCTGCTCGGCCACAGCCCTGAAAAGGCAGGACCCATCCTTGGCCACCTTCTTCCTGTACAAGCCCTGAGATCGCAGGTAGCGGTCCATGGACGTGTCCCCGGGGGCGTCCCCGCCGCTGCCGGGATGGCTCTGCTCCCCTCCGCCGGCCCTGCCCGCCGCATCCATGTTCACTGAGGAGAACGCCGCACCCCTCCTAGTCCCACATGGCGAGGAGAAGCCGCGGCGCAGCTCCGGGGCCGGGCGCAGGTGCAGCAGCTGGAGCGGGGGGCAGCGCTGGCCCGCCGGCAGCCTCGGGAGCAGCAGAAGCAGGAACAGGAGCGGCAGGAAGAGCAGCAGCCGGCTTCACGTCGTCCACTCGCATGTGAGGAGCGGGGAGAGAAGCGGCAAAGTTTCCCTGCGCAGCCCGGACTCGCAGCTCCGTCACTGCCGCGGCTTCCCGGCTGCTGCGGAGGGCCGGGGGCAGCTCCGGCGGGTCCCGGTGCCGGGGAGAGCGGGCGCGTCCCGGGCGCGTAGCCGGCCTGCGGGCGGAAAACAAAAGGGAAAGGAAGGACACGTGCGGCCCGCCGGGAGGGAGGGAAGGAGGGAGGGGAGGGCGCAAACAGGAGCGTAACCTGGCGCTTATTTTCACTTTCAGCCCGGGCGCTGCTGGGAGCCGTAGTCCCGGAGGAGGAGGAAGCGGCGGGAGGCGGACACAGCGCTGGGAGGAGGACGCAGCGCTCGGGGCCGTGCTGTCAGCCTTGCTCCCGGTCAGGATTATTCCATAGCTTCTGAGTTTTAGAACTAGCACGGCGGGGAACGGTTGGTGAAAAACTCCACATAACCCAGTATTGTGCGCTCGCAGCCCACAAAGCCAGATGTATCCTGGGCTGCATCCAAAGCAGCGTAAGGCAGCGGGGGGGGGGGGGGGG
>VXAC01001169.1:491988-511892 GCA_013399225.1 Rhipidura dahli | reverse complement strand
TTAATTTACTTTAATTTGCTTTAGAGAACAGAACCAGACTTCAGCATCTGTTTCTCAATGAGGCTGGGTATTTTTGGGGGGGATGTGGGGGTGTTTTCACCCAGTGTTACAGATGGTTTCACTAAAGAACATAACAGTTAACTGAGTAGCCCAAGGTGATTCAGTGAACTGATCAGCTTCCCTGAAAATGTTAAACTCTTCTGGCTCCTTGTCTTTTAAACTTGTCTAGCCACTAAATCATATTGGCTCCCAAACAAAATGAAACTTTGGGAACTGGAAGTCACTTTTCATACTGTCTAATTGCCATTCTTATGTGGGAAAATTACTATAAAATCCTGCCTGGGAATGCTACCGAAATTGTTTTAATAATGTTAAACAAAGCTTTTTGCATCAAATAATTTATTATCTGTTGACACTAATTCACACAGAGTATACATATGAAAAGTTGAGCATGTTTTACTGCACCAAAGCAGGAGTGTGTGAGGTGATGTTGTATTGATCTACCCAGCAGAGGCTGTTTGAGAAAAGAACAACAGTTTCTGCCAGTATAAAAAGAAAGGGCAAGAGTTTTCTCAGAAAAAGCGTCTTTTCTTGTATAATGATTTGTAAAGACAAGCATTTCCAGTTACTCAAAATTTTTCTTTCCAGCTATTATTCAGAGGCTTTCTTCTCTCTATGCTTTTCTCTTTCCCATTCTTTCTGTTGCAGTTTGGAAAGTGTTGTGATGACCATGACAGTTTGAGGCAGTAAGTGAGGAGAATCTGTTATTAGACTGAAAGCATGGTAAAAAATGACCATGCTTTAAGGCACAGGTGTGACCTGAGGAAAGGTTTGTTTGTTCAGTACCTTATCTGTGTTAGTTACTGTGTCATATGGTGTAATAATAGAAAAAAAACCCCAGAACCTTGACATTTATTTTCCATTTGTCTGTCCAATTTCTCTGTCCATTCTCTGTTTTCAACTCAGAAAACAAATGGTGGAAACAAATGGAGACAAAATATGGAGAAAGTTGAATAGAAAGGGAATGCTAAAACTTTTTTTTTTTACTTATTCACAGAGGATTTTGTTTGCTTTTGGGAGAGGGAGATGATTTCTAATAGCAAAACATTACTTAAAACCAGAAAGTGCTACAGATAAATAAATTGTGCATATAAATTTGTGTAAGACAAAACCTATTAACTGAAAACACACACCTCAGTTTAAAGTTGAACTCACATATTTGCATCTTTTTTAAAATACCATTTTATTTTGCATACCAACTTTTAAAACAAAATATATGTCTTTCAGTTATGTGGCTTACAATGTAGTATTAGCTACTGATGTAAAGGTATTTTACCCACTTTTCTTCATACTTCTTTTAAATTTCTTAAAGTAGAAACTGTTTTATGTAAATACTTCTCTAAATAAAAATCTTTCCTGATTTGCTAATAAAGGGAAGCTAAAGATATGTACTCCAAGCTAGTGGATTGACATAGCTCTTGCATAATCAACTATTCCAGGATAATGATTCTTGCTTGGATGGGCTCTTCCAGAACAAAAAGTGGCTTTCCTCCAAAACAATAAATCTTTTTCCAAAGTAGAACTACTCTTTGCAGATTGGGTTATTGTGTGCTGAAATGAAATACTCACCTGAGAACAGGTGGTTCAAGTAAACAACAAATACTTTCCTTTCTAACAAATATTTTCATTAGTTTCTCTGGGTCATCTTAGGTAAGGTGTTAGCATCCAAGGTCTTCAAACAAGGGGAAATTAAGTAAATTTTGACTGAAACAAGTACCTACCTAGCTCATTGTGTCACTCCTAACTCATCAGGACATGCAGTATGGAAATTCAGAAGAACAATAATTGGAAGATATTTCTCCACAACAAAAAGTTATGTTTCAGGTGGAGATTGCTTGACTTCTTGTTAGGTAACATTCACATTTCATTCTCTTCAATGTTATCTTATTTACTCTAGCAACAAACTCAGCTGATGTGTTTGGCTGACCCTGTTCACTTCTGCTCTGAGTCTCAGCCACTGGAATTTTTAACATTTCCAAAGGGGTTTCCAGGGGTTAAAGACTCAGACCCCTTCCTGCTGACCAGCAGATCATCATCTCATCCAGATATTAGTCCAATGCTCAGGCAGCAGAGTGGTGACTGAGGAAGACAGATTGTGTCTTCTTCTGCTAGATTAATCACATAATTGTCTTTCAAATTACTCAACTTTCCAGCACTGGCACTGGAACTGAGACTGTCTCTATTCCTGCCAAAGAGTATTCCCCTATCTTTGGCTGTATTTTAGGCTTTTCCAACTTGAGCAGGCTATCTCTGCCTATTATTTTTCTGACATCATACATTTTGCTGTCAGTAATCCTGCAACACACAAATAATTTGTTTTTTATGTCTGTAATTTATGCTCCAGAGTTGAGTAAATTGCTGCACTTCAGACCCAATCCAAAGTCTAATTAAGTCATTGGAAACATTCCAGTTGACTTCACTAGGCTTTACATCAGGCCCATGAGTAGTACTTGCCTGCCACTGAGTCAGAACTTATAAAAGACAAACAAAGCAGAACACTTTTTTTACCATTCTTAGTCAGAAAAGGCCAAGGAAAGGAAAAATAGCAAAAAATAATCAGACTGTAGTTTAAATTGCAGCTCTTTCAGCTGCTAGTCCTAAATAGTGCTTCATTCAATAAGAAACCAATAAAAAACTACTTAAGCATCACTACATTAAAGGACTTAGGAAGACATTTCTTTTCTTTATTTCTGGGTTTTTTCTTGTATTTTAATTGCCTATTTAGTGGATTCTGCATCATGCTAACATGAGTAAAGCTCTTTTGATTGCTAAATGTCACTTTTCTTTTCGAAGTCTCGTTTTATATGTTATGGGCAGCAAAGTGCTGCAGCTAACACAAAATTTGTGACTCACGTGATGAACAAGAAAAATTTAAAAGATAAGAAAAAACCCCAGTATTTATTATTTCTTCTACAGAATCCAGGTAGCACTGTGAGAAACAGGGACTCTTGCTTCTCTTAGTAATGCTAACAATTGTGTAAACTGTTAAACCTCTCTTGAAAAAGCTGAACTTGAAATGTTTGAAAGAAAAAGCCACCACACTGATTTTTCCCCAGGGGTGCAGCAGATTCTGTAAGGTAAACAAGCTGTAGCACTGTGCTGTGGGTGCAGGTGGCTAATTAGTGTTCATCCCTATCCTTAATCCCAGGGGAAGGGAGAAAACCTTTTAAATCTCTCTATCAAATATGGATGTAGTCAAGCTTGAAAGGAGTCCATGACAAGCTGACTGTAGAAGCCGTGTGAACAGTTAATTCAATTAGATCTTTAATGCAAATATCTCTGGAATACAGTTGCATTTGCATTTCCCTCAGCTAGGACTTAAGTCAACATTTTTAGTACATTTTTCAGCATCCACTGAAATTAAATTAGTGAAATATTCGTGAAATGTAATCTCAGGATCTAGAAAACAACAGATTAAAATACCATTTATGAACTAAATTATAAAGAAGATTAACTGAGTTTTAGGGTGCCAGGGAAGAATCTGAAGAAACTGCCAGAATCCGAAGAGCAGGATTCTCACAATTCTAAACAGGTCATTTAAGGTCGGATTCACAGATTTAATTAGGTATCTAATTTCTTTTGGGCTTCTTAGTCATGTTATAAGGATCTGGTTCCCAGCTTTGCAGGTCTTGGTTCTGTGGATGTTTCTCTCAACAGCATGTCCTCAAAAACAGAAAACAAAGGGATGGGGAGGAGGAGAGCTTTTAAAGTTGGATCAGCTCCTGCTCTGATTATTATTCATCTCCACAGACAATCGAAGTAGAACAAACAGGGTGTGGGCACAGGCGTGGAAGCGATCAGGGATGAGGAAAGGGGGCTGGAAGCACTTAGCTCTGCCAGTGTAAGAAGTGGCCTTGGAATCAGAGAGCCTCATTTCCTCAGGCCTCATCTACACTACAAAGTTTTCCAGGCAAAGCTGCCCTGTGTTCCCACACGAGTTTGTAAGCTGGCAAAACATAACCCTTACTCTGGGTGGAACTTCCCATACCACAGCAGCCCTCAGCCGCCAACCACTCTGCTCATGACATAGCAGCAGTGGCATCCAGGAGCTCCTGCCCCTGCTCATAGCAAACAAAGTCATTTTTTATGTAGAGGTGCATATCTAACAGGTTTTCTGAGAAGTGATGGTAAAGCATTCTGATTATATAGGCAATACATACAGCTATTTTGTTCCATTTTTCTAAAGAAGTGAGCCCTTTGCAGTGAGGCTGTTAGTGGTCGTACATTATAATAATCTTCAAATGCTTTGTCTCAGGAAAATCTTCTATTTAAAGACAACTTGTAAATCATAGTTATCAAGTGTGAAATACCCCAGTTTAAAAAAAGAGAAAACATTTTCCATTCTGTTCACATCTGGGGATGAGAGGAATGAGAGATAAACAGAATTTTCTCTCTGTGAGCAGGTTTCCAGAATTTAATTTAATTGCATTGGGAGACTTGTCTATTGGTGTTGTAGCACTTACACTGCATGGTGACTGCTTTGCTTGGTAACTGTTTGGACAGGAAAAACAATGTAGTGCAGAAGCAGAAACACATGCAGCAAACCAGCTTCGTGTACACAACAGCAGGAAATCCTTGTGAAGGCAACAAGTGCACGAGGTAGATACCATAGCAAAGAAGCCAAAACCAGGGTAAATATTTTGTGCTGATTTCCTTACGCAAGATACTTGGATCGGTTGCACTCTCCTGTGTTTAAGCCAACAACATGTTTCTTCTCTATGAACACTGACAGTGGCAAGTGGTTATGCAAAGAGGTCCTCACCAGGGAAAGCAGCGGAACTGAATGAAAAGCCTGTTCCTGTTTCTCACCTCAGTATTCAATCAAATGCACTAAATGGAGAGAATGGGTTTACTTTTAATACTTCATTCGTTGTCTGAAGAATGTCTGCTGCACAAATAGGGCAACTGTTTGCATTCTGAAACTGGTATTTTTTTGCCACATTAGTTCAGTTCTAGAAATGCTCCGTAGGATTTGCACAGGAGCATTCTAAATCTTCACAATGTCCTTATTTTGTGGAAACTTGAAAAACTAGGCCATGACATACAAATACACGTCTGCACTAACAGAAGGCTAAGGCTTTTACAAACTCTTGATAGTAATTCTCATTCTGATGGCAGCTGCTGAGAACTTTGTGGAACAACAGTCTGATTTGGAAAAATAAGACCAAAATATGCATAATTTCAATATTAGGAAGGCTTCTGCTCTTGATTTACCTTGTTACCCTTCTTTATGCAGTAGTATCAGTAAACACACTATCATGATGAATTCCATCTCAATCATATTGAATGTGATTTTCTCCTCATCCTTGACTATATCTATATAAACCATTATTATCAAAAGCACAGAAAAAGCTAGGAAATCTCTTCATATTTCTTCACTGACTCCATCCCCATCAAAATATGTTATTGCTGTAATCTGAACATAATTCTCCCCGAGATCGTACCTTCTGGCAATTTTGAATTTAATATCAAGACCTCTTTTACATGCTAATCAGATTAGTCCTTTATTTCAACTGAGAGCCCTCATTCTGTGATTCTGTGATTATGTAGATTTAAAAACCTTTTTCGTAAAAATTTTCTTCAAAATCTTTTACAAATTAAAATAGCTAGTTCTGATAGATATGGGATGTAACACTATGGAATAACTATTTTATATGAAGAAAAGAAATAGAAATAATGAACAAGCAATTCAACCCTGCAGCACTAGCTCTTCTTTGCCATTAAATAAATCTTTACATATACTTTCAAACACCACCTTTATCTGGACTCTGCAAAATTTGAAAATAATGTAACTTTAGACTGAGAAATGTTGTCCCTGTCATCTGTAGTGAGAATAATGTGCAGGAAAAGGTGATGTAATGATCATATCACTTACATTATTCTCTCCCTAATGAATAATCTTCCACACTAAGGATGAGCTCACTTACTATTATTGGAGCCACATCTGTAGGCCACAGCACACTGCTGAATGTAGCAGAGTTTGGATGCTGTATAATCTGCCTATAGCTAACACTTTTCATTGGAATTGCAAAACCATTATATGTACTGCATATGGAGTAAATTTTTCTCATGAGGAATCTGGCAGAATCAAAGAAACAAAAAAAGCTTCTATTCGCAGCAGTTGTACTTGGGATTCACACACTTCCTAAGCACAGCTATGTCTTTCTTTGAAAACCGGTCCCAGACTATTATTAGTTTGAAACATCTAAAACATGTGATGAATGTTTTCTGTTCTTATTTCAGCCAGAGCTCACATGATTAGTATAATAGTCTAAGTTTGATTTAAAACTAAGGATACCAAATCTTCTCTATTTCCATTCCTGTTCCTATTTGTACCTTCAATGCAGACAGTCTGTGTGCCCAGTTGTGCAACTGTGTAACTGACTTATGTAATGTGCTTTCTGTAAATGATGAATCATATTCTTATTTATACCTGGTAATGTGAGTACGGCTGGGAGTCAATTTGGAACTCAAAAAATAACATAATTAGAGCCACTGAGTAATGTAATTCAGTATTACATATGTCTTGAATACACAAGCTTTTATTAATATTAATGAAGCAGGAATGGACAAGGAAGAATATAGTGTGTGTAGAAAGTCTAAAATAAATAGTCTCTCCCATAGAATAGGCACATTCCCTTACACTGTTCTCTCCATGCATCTAATCCAATAACTGTACTGGGCTGGAAGGAGTACTGGGAACATTTTAAGCTGTGATTCAGGAAAGGGTTAAGCATGTGCTTAAAATGACACGTGTTTCTATGTGTTTTGCCGTGTGCAGTACTAGGACCTGAACATAACAGACCAGATTCCCTTTATGTGGTGGCAGTGTGTGTCTGTGGGAGCAGTGTTTCTATGGATAACTGTAAATTTCTCCTTTAAGTAGGAATAAAGTTTTCTCATTTCAGTGTTTTGTCTCTGTACTCATAAAACCAGTTAGAGAAGTCAATTTGCATAAAAATTTTTGAACTAAAAATATATCAAGGATTGCAAAAGAAACTTCAAAACCATTCTTCTTCCAAATATGGTACTAACACCGGGATCTTCCCGCTCAGTTAAACAACCTGTCATCACAAATCCCTAACTAGGCTTATATATGTGTGTCCCCATGTACACAGGCAAACCCTTGTGAAAGCAGCAGTTACACCATTTCAGATTGGAGAAATTTGCCTCCAGGGGTAGTGATGGCCCCCTCAGGCTCTCCCACACTGACACTGATGTCCCCATTGTCCCCAGTAACTGACCCAGCTCCCAGCCCACCTTGACTCCTCCATGGCACTCTGGCTCCCAGTGTCCCCTCACAGAATGAGCCAGTGCTGTCTCTGTGTGTAAAGATGAAGTGGGCGAGTTGCTGTTCTGATCTGTGGCCCAGATACGTGGCTCTGGGGAGAGTTCTTCCCAGGTGACTCCCACTGGAAACTGGAGCAGCTTGTCACATTTGTGCTGAGGTCTGCACCAGCCTCGGGACTTGCCCAGCTGGACTGTTGCTAACAGAAAAGTTCCCAGTTTGGATTCAGTCTAGGAGGTACCACAGCTCCTTGAGAACTGTCATCTGTCCCTGGGGTTGTCTGTGGGAATGAAGCACCAACAACTAGCATTAGTGGAAGCTGGGCCACTCACTGTGAGAAAGACATTGAGGGGCTTGGAGCATGTCCAGAGAAGGGCAACAGAGCTGGTGAAGGGGCTGGAGCACAGCTGTGATGAGGAACAAATGAGGGAGCTGGGGGTGTTTAGCCTGGAGAAAAGGAGGCTCAGACCTGAGGACTCTCTACAACTGCCTGAGAGGAGTTTGGTGCTAGGTGGGGTTTGGCGTCTTCTCCCAAGGAACAAACAACAGGACAAGAGGAAACAGCCCCAGCTTGTGTCAGAGGAGGCTGAGGTTGGACATTAGGAAAAATTTCTTCCCCAAAAGGGTGGTGGCAAGGTTCCAGGCAGTGGAACAGCCTGCCCAGGAAAGCAGTCGAGGTATCCCTGAAAGTGTTCAAAAAAACATGCAGATGTGCCACTTAGGGACATTTTTTAGCGATGAACTTGGCAGTGCTGGGTTAACAGTAGGACTTGATGATCCTAGAGGTCTTTTCCAACATTATCAGTTCTGTGATTCTGTGATCCTACATGTAGAGATTCTTATTTGCTTACTAAAAGTTGAACTGGACTCATTGCAATGCAGTGACATAATGTCTTTCTCTCTTATGCTTAACTGGACATCTTTCTTTCACTTCCATCACAAAACATTTTAAACTTTAATTTTTGGGATATGAATGTTTCTTCTAGATTTATTAATTGGAGCCTACACTGCTTGCCTTGACATATTTCATAAATATTTTTTATGTTCTGTTTCTATTAGCCCTCTTTCTCCTAGCTGTCTCCTCACCATTTCCTTTGAGAGGCATCAAGATTGTTCCTCTGCCCTGTTTTGAGACCTGAATAATTCTACAAAATTAATGCATGATGTCAAGTATGTGTAGAAATAAGCCATTATGTCCCTCATCACTCTATTAGTCATTGATTTATTCAGCTCACTCTCAACCTTCATACAAATACATCACATCTTATAAAATTTCTGTCTGTTGCTATTTTTAGTGGATAAACATCAGCCAACAAAATAAACATTTCCATTCCATAGTATGAGATAGAATGGAGGGAAATATATTTGGTTCCTCCTACTAATTTCAGTTGTCCAAGTGTTTTCTTTCTCGGTGTTTGTGTCTCGTCTTTGCCTGTGTAGGCATATTTCTATAAATTCTAGAACAGGTCAGTTTTATCCTGTGCAGTGCAACACCAAGTGAAAGCATCCCCTACACTGACAAGCCAGTGAGTTATTTTCCTCTCTCAGTCTGCAAAATATTCAGAGGTATATATATATTTATGTGTATTTTTTAACTACAACATATTTCTTTAGGGAATGTGAAATTTCTGTAATTGCAGCAATGGGCACAGTAAAACAAGGGTACAGATGATTACAGTTTGCACAAAGTGAATGGAAGGTTGTTTTCCCATAGCACAGCAGGTAAGAAAAACACATAAAACCTCTTTGTTGAAAAGGGACGATGTTTCCACATCTTTTACAAAAAGCACTTGTTTCCTAGATTTTCTTAGTTAGTTTCACAAAAAAATCAGACCCAAGAAGAGTGAATTGAATGCAAAATAGAAATAAAACTATTTACTGTAAAATAAACAGTAAAAGGGTAGAAGTAGATTGTTCAGAGACACTAGTCAGGCTGCTTTTGTACCCTTCACTACTGCTTCAGCATTTACTACCATGCCTCATTTCCTCTCTCAAAGCTGAATTGTCTGCAGCAATCCTTGAAAGGGATTTTTTTCCTTCTTGAATTGAAATGTTTGAGTCAGTGCTTAATAAACTGGTGAATGACTTGCAAGAACCATGTGATGAGAACATGCTTCCTTAGGAGCATCTGACATTGAAGTGTCTGACATGCAACCTGGGGTAATTTGTCTGTTTAGAAGATTGCTTACTGCCTCTTATGATTTATAGTAAAAGACAGTCCAAGTAAGAAGGTAAGTCATTGGAATTCTGGTGTTGAAGTTGTTTCAAGCATAAAAATTATGAGTTCAGCTTTTTTTTTTCCAGTCAGGATCCACCTTAAATTAGTTCTGAAGTAAATCTAAACAGTTTTGTTTGAAAATCATATTGAAAACCTCAACATCTTGCATGACTTAAGTGCTTTCTTGTTTCATTTGGGTTCAGCATACCACAGGAGTCAGACACTTTTGTGTTCATGTTTCAGCACTCACAGTGTTCAGGATCAATAAGTACTTACACATGAAGTGTCTTCACAGTTAATGTTAAAAGGCAGCTACTTCTGGGCTTAATCATGGTTACTGGTTGTCAGTGCAGAGCAAAACCAAGGGACAGCTACGAGAGAAGCGAAGTTCAGCTCAATGGAATACAGTTATTCAGGCCAGATTTTCCCCGTTCATCTTCCCTTTCAATCACAGAGTGCTACAAGATGTCTCTTTTCCTGATGTGGAACCAGTTGTATCCTGCTAACACACATGGAATCCACTGGGCTGGGACACAAGGGATACAGTGTCCAGCTAGGTCATGCAATGGTATTCACCAGAAGGAACTTAAAACCCGTCAGAGAGAGAAACACAATTGTCTCAACCATCTCTCTAGGGCACCTAAGAATCATTGCAAATCATCCCACCATGTTTTCTCTGTATGATATGGATTTCTTGACCCGATGTCACTAATATGAATATACAAGAAGATACATTCTAAGAACCAAACTAGCAAACACCTAATGAGATATTTCACAACAACAAAACAACCCACTACATACTGTTCTACAAGCTAAAAATGGTCACATTTTTAATTTAAATATATTTTTAATTGTGCAATAATAGAGAAGTAGATTTAATTTCCAAATGAAGTAGCTTATTAGAACAGCTGGTTTCACACCCAAAAGCTGTGAGTGAATATTAGCTTTGAGTTCTACTTTTTCAAGTGCTTTGAGATTCATGACTAATGTATGAATTGTAGAGAGGAAGTTTTATATATTTTATTTAGCCTGATTTATAAATTTGTGTTTGATTCTTAAGTTCACTACAAACATCCATTTGCCATCTGTGAGAACAAATGTTTCAAGTATCAGAAAATCAGCTGTATTTTTAACTGTGTGATACACAGCTAAACCTGATGCACCAAAAATACAAATATTGTAACTACTGTTAAAATTCCTTGTATTATAGATAAATAATCTGGTGTGCTTTCCTATCTATATGATATATTCTGATAACTGGAAACTTAAATACACACATTTCAGTCTTTTTTTCTTTCATTTCATGTTCCCTTTATTGTAACTCTTAACTTCTGACTGAGAAAGCCTTTTTGAAGCCAACAGCACTAAAATCCATGCAGCTACTGAAAATGTTCTCCTCTCTCCAGCTGCAAAGCTTGCTGCCTAATGCCAGAGAATTAATAAATCATGCAAAATGGACAGTTGAGGAACAACTTGACAGCTTAGGAAGCACTGTCAGCCCCTCTGTCCATGGGTTCCCTATTGATGTCTACTCCAGTGGCCCACCTCGGGGCTCTCACCAGATGTGATCAGCCATCCAGCCAGATTTCCCACTTGGGGCAGTGGGGACACAGAGAGCCCATTCATCCCTCTGCACCATGCATGGGCAACTCCCACCCCCGCAGGCACATCTCCAGGCAGCTCAGAGCCCCATCTGGTAGCCATTCAGATCATATGAACCCAAATATTGTTTGAAACTACTTCTTTCTTCATTCACTAGGCCCCATTGTTGTGACGAGACATCACAGCTGATGTGAAGCCCAGATTATTTCATGCTACAGCATTAGCAGCAAACAGTTTTGTGAACTTCTTCCAGCCTTCTCAGAAGCTTGAAGGATGTTTGAATGTGGAAGCTGTCAAATTTCATCAAAAGTTTAGATAAATGGATAGATATAAGTATCCATAAGATAATTTATTTCGAAAACATCTAGGAAAGGAACTGGATAATTATTAACCACTTTGGCTACCATTATCAAACATAGCTGGCAGTGAAAGGCATCTAAGTTGTAGTTCTGTCCTGGTGTTTGATGGGTTATA
The DNA here is from genome assembly GCA_013399225.1 of Rhipidura dahli. Taxonomy (NCBI): domain Eukaryota; kingdom Metazoa; phylum Chordata; class Aves; order Passeriformes; family Rhipiduridae; genus Rhipidura; species Rhipidura dahli. Next base: position 500,250 of record VXAC01001169.1, on the reverse strand, counting down.
CCAGAAAATGAACAAAAGAAATATTTCGATCCCTGGGCAGCAGTATCTTCCACCTCTCATTTTACAAGTTGATACTGTATTGTAGATTACAGTAAATGGGAGGAACCAAGCAGATTTTCTAGATACTTCTCTTCCTGTCACTGCCTATGAATTATGGTACATTATGTAGTATTTAAACTTACTTACGTAATGCCAAGTTCCCCCAAATTTTAATCAATTTGTCAATGAGATTGCTGTAGAAATAGATCTGAAAACAGGAAAAAGTATGATATAATCAGAAGAGAAATGAGTCATATTTGCTGTCCTGAGGTCTAAGCCGACCTATTGACACTGTACACTCAAAGATCTTAATTAGCCGGTCAATTGTAAAATGCATCTCTTGGTACATGTGGAGTCTTACAGCTGTGCACACAAAAGGATTAGATCAGCCTAATTTGGTTAGGAAATCAAAGGGTAGGATTTTTAAGTAAGAATGGTAACTAAAGGGTAACTAGAATGACTTGGATTTAAAAAACAAGACTTTGTAGATACAGAGAAAATTACAGTAGTCCTATGTGAAGACTGAGAAACAGTCTTCTGAGAAATGCCTTCTTTAAAAAAAAAGTGAAGAAAGGACCAGAAATTAGGGTTTACCAATTCAGAATTTACCTACCTTAGATCTTGTATCTAAATAGAGGAAAATCTTCAGCTTTCCAAGTCCACTATAGGACTCATGGTTAATAGCAGTCTCCTTACAGGCAAGGAAAGCCTTAGTCTACCTTCACAAATGTCAGGGAAAAGTCCTGAAATGTGTAACTTGAAATCAGAGCTGTCACCACCAAGTTTCTTCATGAAAACACCTGACTTCATTCCCTGAATATAAGTTGAGCAAGTCTGCTTTTCACTGTGGGGCAGATCTTGAGCTAAAAGTATCCTGTTATCAGATGCAGCTCAATGCCATAGAAAGCTGCTCAGGGTTTGCATCAAAACTAATGTAAAAGCTCTTAGGATGATATTCCAATATAGCCAACTCCCCAGCTCAATTTTGATGTCAAATTTCATTAATTCAACCCTATCCCAATCCTAAACTGTGTATGCTTTCCTATGGGGCCTCAGTAAAGTGTGTATCATATATGACACAATTTTGCATATTTAAAGACTTAAAAGTCAAGATTAAGGGTTGGTTGGCTCTTAGGCCTTTAAATATACAAAACCTGTAAATATACGAATCTACTAAACTGCTGTGCAACTTCAAGCACAAGTAAACCCTGTTACGCTTCACTACTGCTGATGCACTTCATAATAGGCCAACAGAATCCTCAAGTGTGGTGCCAGGATCACTTGCACTAACCTAAACTCAGGGGTGGTGCCAAAAGGAAATATCCTACTCTGCCCCAAGGTGTGCATTTCCACAGCCTCCCTCAGGCTTGACACAGGCATTTGAGCAGCCAGGAAACAGGCCAGATGACAATATTGATGTGGATGAAAACCATGTCATGAGAAGAAAAGCATCCATCACAGAAAAGTGAGGTGGAGTAGAACCTTTCCTTGGATCATAAAATGATCATTTGGGCTTCTTAAGCAACAGGGTGGGAAATTTCCCAGCAGAAAAGGACCTTTGGGTACTCAACAGCCCCTGACCATAATCCATTGTGTGCCCAAGAAGGCCAATGGCATCAGCAATAGTGTGGCCAGCAGGACCAGGGCAGTGACTGTCCTGCACTGGGCACTGGTGAGGCCACGTCTCGAGTGCTGCATTGAGTTCTGATCTCTCACTAAAGAAAGACACTGAGGCGCCGGAGTGTGTCCAGAGAAGAGCAATGGAACTGGGGAAGGGTCTAGAGCACAGGTCTGATGAGGAGGGAAGTCACAGAACTCTCCTAACTGTGTGGAACGATGAGCAATGGCATGTGAATAGATTCTTATTTTAGGAATGTTGTTGCAACATAAATTTGTTTTGAAAGGCACTGTAAATAAAAGAATATTATGCAGGAGCCTATAAAAGCATAATTCACAGGAGAAATATTTCATTTGAGTTAATGTAAAAAGTAATCTGCAATATTAGGCCATAAATGAAAATGAACATATAGAAACTTTTGTCTCCAACTATTCCCAGCACCGAATATGAGACACTTTGGCAGAGGCCTATGCAAAGAATAATCTCTCCTCAAAAAAGCTCAAGATAGTGATAGTGGGAATCCTACAAGCCAACAGTGGGAATAGACTCATCAGTATTTGTGTGGGCATGCACAAAGTCTGTCTGTGCTAAGCTTGGCTGAAGCCACTGCAATGAGTCACTCACAAATTTAAACAAAAAGTGTTGTGGAAGATTAAACAGAGACTGAATAAGGAGTTCACAGTCTTCACCATGTGTATTTAAGTTCCTGTTCATTTTACTACAGATTGACAACATGAACAAAACAAGGGAGCATTTAACAAGTGTTGAAGAAAAATGCCTTCAGTGTTCCAGGTTTTGCCTCATTCTCCCTTTCTGCTCCCTGCAGCAAACTGAAGGCATCTAAAATAATTTGTTTAAAAGAAGTGTTTTCTCATCAAAAGCTCTCTTCATTTCCAGTGCAGCTAGATATTAAGATGTGTTGTTCGGAATGCTTATTGACAAATATTTTGAAAATTTAAGTCTCTTGTCATCTCTCTTTCTTCCTTACTGAGGGAAGCAGAATTTTGAGAAGGAATATCTTAAGGTTTGTAAGTGGAAAGATAGTAAGATGGGGCATTTCTGTCACCTTTATATAGACCAAAGAGGTAGAAATCAATAGCAAGTGATACAATAGCTGTATTATTCTGTTACATTACCAGTAAGTACTGGTAGTTTCTGAAGGATGCAGGAAAAAAGGAAATGATTCTTCACCATTCCCATTCTGGTTTTATAGATCTCTGATGTTCAAGGCCTGATACTAATTTTTCAAAAATTGAGGCTTTCTAGATATCTAGAATAGATATTATTAAAAAATAAATACAGTTTAATATGCTAGAAAAAGGATCCTATCTTCTTTGCCTTCTAAGGTGACTGTCTAGTTAAGTTTGTACTTACACTGTGAGTGTTTGTCAGCTGCCCCTCTGAAAGTAACAAATGAAGGAGATCGTTCCATTATCTTGTAAATTAAATTACATTCTAGTTAGCTGAGATGTGACACCACCAGTGTACTGCAGCACATAATTCAATCTGATTTCATTTTTCTCATCTTTGTGTGCCACTTGTAAAATCCAGATGTATTGCCAAGCTCTTCAAACACATTTCCAGCAGCAACATGAGCTGAACAAGAGCCTCTCATTCCTTGACAGCCTCCTCAGGCAGCTGCGTGGGTGGCTTTGGAGTTTCTTTGTGGTCTTTCATGTGGTTGAGTTGCTGATGGGCTGTTTTGTCTGCTTTGCCCTCCTGGGTATCAGTTCCCTTTGATTTTGAGGAATTTGCACATCTTTATCCATCTGAGAATACAGTTCTGTGTAAAACTCTTCTGAATTATGTAGAATCTACTTCTTTTTAAGAAAAATGTATCTTCCAAAATCCATGACTGGGATTACAGTTGGATTGCATAAAACCTCGAAATCTGACATTGAACATTTGATTTAAATCATTTATTTATCTCTTTATAACAACAGGCACCCTTAAAGAGCACAACCTAATTATAGTTTATGAAATGTCAACAGAGAAACAGGAAATAGAAATTAAATGTTTTCCTGCAAAGTTTCTTGAACTAAGTTTTGTGACTGCTGTATCCAAACAAATCATGTTAAAGAGATGTTGTGTAGAAACTGAATGGCACTGAACTGTGATTTTAAACAAACTCCCAAATATTTTTAAAAATTGTCAAAGTTTTAAGAGTACTCTTGTTCTTCCTTTTTTTTTTTTTTTTTTTTTTAACGGGCTGCAGCTCCTGTCTGTGATCCCAAGAGTTTAGGAGCACTGTTCCTCTCTACCTGGCTGCAAAATTGTACCGTCTGTGATCACATTCCCTCTTACATTTGCTCTTTCCCTACACATAATAGATAACACAGAGTTAAACCACGTGGTTAATATGCCAATGAAGATTTTAAATAATAGTTAAGATTAGTCCTGGGCTCCTGAAAATCTTTGCTTTGAACTGCTGAAGTGTGACAAACTGTTAGATGTAAAATCTTGGAGTGTTTGTCACCACCTGATAGCCTGTTACCACTTGTTACCGAGCTGGGCACTGGTTTTTTCCCCTAAGGGTGGCTGTTTGTTAGGGAGGTTTTATCACAGCAGGGTTCCTGACACAACAGTGTTTACCGTGTAGCAGGAACAAATAAGTGCTGCTGGCATCTGCAGATAAATATGGAGAATGTGAACAGCGATGACAGAAGGAGAATGTATTTATGATAGCTCAGCTAATTAGTGTGATTAAATTAGAAACAGATGGGATAAACCGCAGCATGCAGTCTAGTGTTTTTTCTTGACTCTGAGTTATTTTAGTTCACATGATATTCTGAGTGAAATGGAAGAAGCATCTAGACTGATCAGAGCACACTGTTGTAGTAAGTAGGATGACATAGTAAATCTTTTTACCACTAACTCCTAGGATATATTATTCTAAGTCTTTATGATCTAGGAATACAGGAAGCTCCTGGACAATACAAATGGTAGCAGTGAGCATGAGAATATGTTTGTTTCTTCCTGACAGGCTTGCTCTTTTCCATCAGCAAAACTTTATTTTGGAGGTCTGTTAAAATTACGATCACATAAAGTGGTTTATATTCCAAGTATAAATTTTCAATATACTGTTTTTAAAAGAAAAACTCACAATAAAAGTCCTAGAGAACTGGAATTGTTAATGACCATATAACACATCTCTGCCATAATAATGATAAGGCTGGTTGTGTCCATCCATTAACTGCATAAACTGGCATTTATTGAAAGGGTTGCAGCAAAAGAGGTGGGTTGCAGGTCTGCTTTGATGTGCCAGTGAAGTCAAGGCTTATCCCTCTCCAATTCACACCATGGAAAAGTTTGTCTAGTTAAGGTGAGAGAGACTTACCTAGAGATAAGTCTGGGGCAATGCTGGACCATGGGAAGCAAACAAAGCTAAGGTGAGAATTGTGTCTGTGTCTGTTACAGATGATATAGAGCTGCCACTTTTGTTCTCCATGGGAATAGTTTACCTTTTGACCAAATCTATCAACCAAATCCATGATAAAACACTGTTGAGCTGAGCATGGTCATTATAACTTGCTGCTTGGTAGGCATGGTCTCTTTTCCTTTCATGGAGCAGTGAAGAGAGCAGGAAGGAAAAATGGGATCCAGAACTCATTTCTCTGTGTGAAAGTGCCTCTCAGTGCTTCGTCTGATAAATAAATCAGTTTGTGCTCTGCCCACCCACCTTGTAGAAGGGAAGTGCCTTGAGCCACTCTCTGGGCCTAAAAGAGGTGAGGCATGGACGAGAATAACAGACTCATCAGCTGCTACATCAAAAAATGAAAAGGAATTAGCAGGAATTTTATATTACAGTGGTTCTGTCTGTATTGATGATAATTCCACCATCTACCAGACAGACTGTTAGGAGAACATTGCTTTTCAGTAGTGGTGCAAGGTAATTGGATTTGGATCTGTCAAATCATGGCTACATGAGATGTTCAAACATGCCATCTGAGTCTATGTTTTTCAATCTGTTGTGGTGTTTTTTCAGGCAGATGTTGTAAACTATCTATAAAACTATTAAAGGCAGGCAAAAACTCCCTCCTGGTAGTTTTGAGTGTGATGTGGAATCCACACAGACTTGCTCACACAGACACTGAAACTGATATGACTCAGCAAAGATCCTGAAGTACCTTGAAACGATTTTCTGCTGCCATTTTCCCACTTCTTGGCTTATAGCCTCAGCCACACATATTATTAGCTTCCCAGAAATCTGTGAAGTATGGAGCTCTGATGCTTTCCCTCAGCCACAAAGAGACGTGAGTGCTTTAACCATTAGTCTCCTTTAGCACACCAAATAAATACCATCTAGTGGATTTGAATTAGGAGACTTGTCAATATAGAGTTGCAGCACCTTGGCAGTTGCAGTTTAGAAGTAAAATTCCTATGATGCTCATAAAGGAACTTAAAGGAAGCCAAAATTTTGCTCTGTCTTTTAAACAAACGTGACTAATTTGCTGGTGAGTTATGAAGCATTGCTTATCGAATGCATAAAATATTGCCTCCAGTTATGGTAAAACATGCACACTATTCTAATCAATATTGAAAGTAGTTATAGAGAGGATTTTGACTGTATCTGCTGACAGATAAATGTGCATGAATAATGTACACAGATATGCTTTTACTGCTCTGCCAACTTTCTCTTCTGTAAGCATAGATGCTGCTGAGACTAAGTAGCTGTACAGAAAGCAGGTTTTTGATCCAATTCTCCTGCACTGCTTGTGTATGAAAGTCTAATAAGCACGGTCCAAATCATGGTCTTCTATTCAGCAGCTACATCACTGTAGCCATATTGTTAAGGAATTGAGTTTGAGGTCTGTGATAAAGTAAGACAAATTTGTTTCCAGCCTGATACCTGCTGGCACATAAAGTGTGTGATAGCTGGCGATAATCTGCTATGAAACATCAAATTCCTGTCCCCTCTGTCTTCACAGTAAATTGCTGACAGACTTTCTTGATGCTCTCCTTGAAGTAGAAGGGCTGCAAGTATTGAAAAAAAATACTTATTCTTGAGGGAAAAATAGATTCTGGAAAACAGGGAGTCCGTGAACACAAAGTGCTATTTGAAAGCACTTTGCCTCACCGTCTGTGTGCGTCCCTGCAGCGTGAGGAGAGGCGGGCTGCTGTGTGTCAGCAGTTTACCTCATCAGGAACCCAATACTAGGGGCTATTTATTGGCCTTACTTTCAGAGCAGTGCTCAGGACACGACTCTCAGCACTTTTTATAGTTGTGGGTGGAACGACAGAGCTGCTACTGTGAGGCATACCCAGTAAGTATCTCTAAAACAATCTCTTATCTCTATAAAGTGTCTCTTTAAGCTTAAGTTTTAAGGAAGTTGAGCCTTTTACACATGAACACAAGGTGTTTTTATCCCTAGCATCAGAGGACAGTCTATATTAGAAGAGAGATGTAACTGGAGTCTAGGAGAGTGCTAAGTGCTTTCATCTTTACAATTGAGGCCTACTGGTTAGGAGAAAGGAGACAGTGGTAGTGCTGCTTACTAAATGTGCCCTCCTCAAGGATACCAGTCTAATGTTTTTCTTCAAAATTTGCTTTTTTTATTTATGACAGATCTTCCAGTTGTCCTTAACAAAACAGACAATTTTCTTGATTTCCCTTCTTGTGTGATAATTACTGAGATTTGAACATGGCTAGAGATGAAGTTTATCATGTGCTTAGAGCAGATAATCTTTTGAGAAAGTGACAATATTTGAGCTAACTGGCAAGTATGTTACTGTTGCTTGTAACACACCTGGCAAGTTAAATACACCAGTGTGGGTTACTTCATTCAGGGTGAGAGGACATAGTCTCCAGCTGCACCAGGGGAGATTCAGGTTGGACATTAGGAGAAATTTCTTACAGAAAGTGTGATTAAGCATTGGAATGAACTGCTCAGGGAGGTGGTGCAACCACCATCCCTGGAGCTGTTTAAGGAAAGCGCCATGGTTGGGTTGGGTTGGTGTGGTGGTGTTCAAAGGTTGGACTTAATGATCTGAGAGCTCTTTTCCAAACTAAGTGATTCTAGCATTCTCTGATTCCTTATTATATGCTGCTACTCTGAAAAAAGACTGTAAAAATACATGTTTAAGGAATTCTGTCATAAAAGGAACTGTCCTGCAAGTCAGTCTTGGCTAACAGGAAGAGCTTACTTCAGTGAATGAGACAAAGAACTGCAATTAATAACAGCAGGAGCACTTCTGCTAAGCCAGAATTTGTTGTATATACAAGTTGCTCAGAAAATATGCATCCATACACTTTCTTCCTTATAACTGATATCAAACAGTCTGTTGTATGCTAAAGGATGTCTGGTTAGCCATGAAGACCTAGCTCAGCCTTTACAACACTTAGAAAGCAGGTGGTTATCCCATCAGGATACCCATGTTAGGTACCCAGACCCTGGGCGGTGTCACTGAAGAACGAGAGCTCTGATCAGGTCACTTTGGGGACAGTGTGAGTGTAACCTGTATGTGATGGGGAGCACCTGCTCAGCCCCCTGCTTAACACCACTGTTGCTGTGTGAAGTCTTAGAAGGACCACAAGCCTCACACATTTTGGCTAGCAGTACCACTTTTTCCATAAAACTACAGTTTTCCTATCTCTTTTTTTTTTT
>VXAC01001169.1:459312-491959 GCA_013399225.1 Rhipidura dahli | reverse complement strand
TTTTTTTTTTTTCTTTTTTGGGCCTAGTCTACATGACTTAGAAACTGAATTTTCCATGGAGCTTCTCTATCTTGCAAACATAATGTTTGTTGCACCTGCAACAAATGTTTAGGTGTATCATAGGTCTGGGTGCATGTTGTGTGTGGTTGTAAAATTTACTTTGTCTAGGTACTACAATGTTTTGGGTTTTTTCCCTTCTGAATGGAGTAGTGTATCATTCTTCAGCTTATCTGCTCTATACATGCCATGTACATGATCTCAGTTTTCTTCCAAGGGACTGTCTTTTCCAGTGGTCTGCATTGCAAGGGATATAAGGATAAGTGGAGGTTGTTGAGTTACACAAGATGCAATAACATTTCTTTCTAGCACCTCTTTTAGTGGCTTCCAGCTCTATCTAGATAATCAATGGATAACAAATCTTGTAAAAATACAAACACTGATAATGTAATTTTTGAGATTTAGAGCCAATACTCAGCTTAGGATGGCTTGAGGCAATAGTACACAGTTCCTTGGCTATGCTTTCCAGTTATCAGTATCCTTTATTAATGTTAATTTTTGTATAATTGCTTAAGAATAGCAATATAATTGCAATAAAATAAAGATCTGAAGTGTTTATTACAAAAAGAATTACGCTGAGGAGAGAGCTACATTGACAAGTCTGGAAACAACCAAAAATGCAGACTTCTGTTTCATATTGTGGTTATTTTCTTTAAACCAGAATAGCTAAGAATTTTCTTAAAACAGTATCTAAGTCCTGTAGAGACTGAAATACCACAAAGTGGCTGCAAGAGAGACTGTAGTATAACAGATTATTAGCAGTTGTTATTCCTGTGCCTGCATGAAACTCAAAACATAGTGGCTTTATTTATTGTTTGGAATCAGAAGGGCCAAGGTGTCCTCTTGCCCTGCAGACAAGCAGTTTCAAAGAATGTTTATCAGTATGAAAAAGCTATTTATCTGTATATATATAGGTGTGTATGTATGTGAGTTCTGCATGACACAACTAAGTGACTTGACAGTTATTTCTGCCTCTAGATGTGTGTTTCTGATACCACTGCTCACTTTCAATAATTGCACAAATAAGGTTTGGATTATTCTGCAATTTATTCAGTTCAAGTGAAAGGTAAGCTGCAGACAGGATTTGCATCCATTGAAGATTGTAGGGTTTGTTTCTCTCCTTTTTAAACAAATTCCCTCACTATCAATGATACCGGTTCAGAGAACAATATGAATCTGACTATAAAGTTAAGCATTTAAAATCTAATGTCATTAGCTCCAGTAAATCTCAGACAGGTTTTTTAGAGGATTTGCTCAATAGGAGACAGAGTTCTCAGCTACATTACAATTAATATGCTTTTTACTCTGAGCCTTTCTAAGCAGTTAATCCTGCACAAAATCCACTTTCACACTCCTGATAGCTTTTTTTTTTTTTTTAGCTTATTTGTAAGAGCTTTTTAAGGTTATTTTTAATTCATTTGTGCATCTAAAAATATTGGAATATCTGGTTGGCTGTTGTAAGTTTAACCTTACTGCTGAGATTTGGTTATGTGCCACAGGTAATGGAAACAACCATTCTAGTGTTTTAAAGCTTAGCACCTTTGAATATGTTCCCAAGTTTATACCTAGCTGTAGCATTGGCATCTGCTACTACTTTTTCTCTTCATTTCATTTTTTCAAAACCAGTGAAGACAAATATTTTTGAAAGAGATGAAACTTGTTTGTTAGTCACAAAAATGCTGGTATAAACACATCTGTGGCCTCTGAGAAGAATATATATGTATAGAACAACATGAGCATATAGGTTCTTTGACAGGTATTTTTCTGTTTATTTTATCTCCTCAAGCCTTAACTTAATCATGTGGCTTTTAAAACTCATTGTCTATATGGTGGTAAAACTTAGAAAGAATAAACCCTGTAGGTTAAAGTCCAACACGCTCACTTTCCTGAAAAAGCAGTAAAAATTGTTGTTATGTCCCAACTGAAACTGGTAACTGTAGTAGTGATAAGGTCTTTAACAATACTGATATTTTAATCGATACTGATAGGATTCAAGGCCAACACACAACAGTGACTTCGCAGACTTCTCCAGATATTTCTGTACATGGACCTTGTACAGGCACAGATGGTTCCTCTTTCATTGTTGATAACAGTCTAGATCAGCCACCCTACTTGTAGATTCACAAAACATTCCGTATGGCTGTGCAGCTATCTGACCAGCAAACTTTCATTTGCTGGTTTTAACTCCTTATCTCTCTGTGACCCTCTGGAAGCCACCCAGAGACATCTTGAATTCCACAAGTTCCTGCATTTCTGTGGCTCAGCAGCTGAAAATTGTTCAAGGTTCTAGGCCCATTCAGAGACCTGCTTATAAAACTGTCAAAAAGATTAAGTTATCCTGAAAGTCTGTACTCTTTCACACATCCACAGACACAATCACTTTTATTTTCAGTATAAAACGTTGAGGGAAGTTTATCAAAGTTCTATTAATTCTTTAGCTGGTTAAAATATGAAGAGGAAAATCTATGAATGTTTTCCATCTTATATTCTCTCAGGTTTAATCTGCATTTAAAACTAATAGCTGTTAAGAAGGGTTTTTATATTTTTAAAGAAGTTGAAATAAAATCCTGCAAACATAAATGAAAATACTTCATACTGCTCCAGCTTATGCTGGGATTTGACAGGCTGAAACCATGATTTTCCCACAGATTTTGAAGTGACCCAGACAGCAGTAAAATTGCCTATGGCTCTGAAAACCATGCTTCATGCTTGCCTGCCTAGAGTTGTTGGCCAGAATAGCTGTTCAGAATAATTGTGCATATGTGTACTGTCATCCAAAATAAATCAGTGATTTTGTGGAATAAAAATGTCTCAGTAGGGAGTCATTCCAGGCTGACACCACCATTCCAGAATAGCTGCACTATTCACTTTTTCAGTACAGTCCAGCAGTGTTGTCCATGCTTTGCCCACATTTTATTGCCTTGCCTGATTAAAAGCTTCTACTTGCTTGTATAAAGTAGATTTTAAAAGGAAGAGAGATATTAATGGAAACTCCCAATCTCTTTATGCTATCAACAAATATTAGCTCAAAGCCTAGGTCATTTAAAAACAGTAACATTCTGTAAAGGTGCTTCTCTCCTAACCTCCACCATCACATACAGTTACACTATTTTTTTATCAAGCATGTATCAATTATGTATTGAATGGTTTAGGGAGAAGGGACCTTAAAGATTTTCTAGTTCCACCCACCCCTGCCATAGGCAGGGATGCCACCCAATAGATTAGATTTCTCAGGACCCCCATCCAACACCTGAACACTTCAGGTGTTGCATCCACAGTTCTCTTTCCAGTGACACAGCACCCACTGAGTAAAGAATATCCTCCTACATCCAACCTAAATCTCTGCTCTTTTAGTTTAAAACCATTCCCCCTTGTCCCATCACTATCTGCTCATGTAAAAAGTTGCTCTCCATCTGTTTTATAAGCCCACTTTCAGATACTGGAAGGCTGCAGTGAGGTCACCCCAGAGCCTTCTTCAGGCTGAACAAGCCCAGCTCTCTCAGCCTGTCTTCACAGGAGAGGTTCTCCAGCCCTTTTACCATCTTCATTACTGCCTTCTGGAGTCACTCCAAGAGGTCCATGTCCTCCTGATGTTGGGGGACCCAGAGGTGGACACAGCTTATGATACAGACTCTGGACAGTGTTGCTAAAACTGGAGGTTGATGAAGAGCTAGGAAGTAAATTTAGAACACACTTAGAATACCTGAACATAAGAACTGCTCACATGAAGACAGGCAAATCCGTGTAGCCTACCTTCCATTTTGGAGCAGCAGTGGCCAGACAGAAATGCTTAGGATAAAGAAAATAAGCCAACAGATGGTACTACCTGCCTGTTAATTCTCTGAGCCTGTGTGCCACCACATTAAAAATGAGCTGGAAATTCAGGTGACCCTTGCAGCACTGCACTAGAGCATTCTAAACAGATCACCCAGGTTACCCCATTCAGATGCTAGGTCAGGGTATGATGTGCCAGGACAAACAGAGTCATCACATACTGGATTTGGACATTCTTTCAGGCAGCTGGTGTGCCAAGGCCAAACGGAACCCAGTAAGATAAACCTGATTGTTCAAGGTCAAAACCCAGGAAAACAAGGACTCTGTTATTTAGGCCAAGCGCTGGAATGAGAGGGGCTGCTCTAGGGATGTATTCAGTTTTCCGGTCGGTTTGCATCTTGTTGTTTGACAGTGTCCAAGAATGTCCAAGGTCTGACTGAGTTCTGTTTTTCTCACAGTCTCAGGACAAGGTCCACAAAGGAGGACCCTGTGGATTCCAAGATGTTTAATAATTTTATGCTTCTGCCTTTCCCTGACACATAACTGATAGGCATGCACAGAGAAATATTCTCAGAGTCTTTGTCCTTGGTGCATTCCCTTTCTGCATAAAACTTTGTAGGAATATAATTGCCTTGAGACCTCTATGCTTTATCAAATCCAGCTGCATGGGTGAGAAAGGTATTCAGGTTGAGAGAAAGATATGCAAAGAGACACTGGGGTCATAATGATTTTGTTTCCATTAGGACAAAAAATAAAGAGAAATTTTATTAGTTATTCTTAAGGAATTCAGTAACCTTTCAGCTTCCCAAAACTCCTACTGATAAAGGGAAGATCTCTTACGTATTAGTGCAACAGGCTTGTCCTTTACCTTCTTCAAAATGGGCCTTGTCACAAAACAATCAGAGCTTCCACAAGGAGAGTTGTTCAGCCTTCAACCAGAATTCCATCACTGTGGTAAAACAAAAAGCTCCCATTCTCAGACTGTGCCTCTTAGCTTAGTAACCACGGGGAGGGGAGAGATGCATTATTGCTGAGGTGGGAGGTATCAAGATTCCAGCAAGCCGCTGCTCATCTGGAGCACACTTGCTCCGTGTGCATCCGATTGATTATTCTGCTGGGCTTAAATCCTAAGAGTCACAGGGGATGTACAGTTAACAAAGAGGGTGTGTGCATGCTGTGAGTTCTATACAGGGGTGCTGGCAGTGCCTTTCAAGGTGTCACCATCAGTGGCTGTTTATTTAAGAGAAATGGCTGTGTAGCATGATCTTAAATAGTATTTGGGGAAGAAAAAATACAGTCTGGAAGACATCTCCAGAAAGCTGTCAATCCTAGTCTTTTTTTTGCCATATAGGTATCTTTTTCATGTATTATTGATTAGATCATATTGGTCTTCAAACTGGATGTGCTGCTGTGGAAGCTTTTTTCATCTGACAGCAAAATCATTACAAGTAGCATCACAGCTATTACCTTAGCTGGTAGTCAAAATAGGAAGATAAATTATCAGCTGGAAGTAAAGGCTAGCATTTTGTAGATTCCCAAAGCCTATAACTGTCTATCCTCTCCAGTTTGTGAGGCCTGGAAGATGGAAGAGATTTTAAAATACTTCTGGTCTTTCTCCTTATGAATAGTGCCTTGAAAATTTAGCATGACTTTAAAAAAAAATAAATCACTCAGGTGGAAGACAGGTCACAGATTTTTTTTCTGAGAGTTAATGGGTATTTGTGGTACTCTTTCAGAAACTTAGATCTGGAGAGAATAACATAGCTGTATGCCACAGGGTTTGCTGGGAAGGCAATCTGTGATCCTATCAACCAGGGCAGGAGGCTGTGGCAAACTCCCTAATGGGTATCAGGAAGGATAATCTCAGTATAACAAAAGGTGCAGTTTGACCAGGTGGAGCATAGAGTACTGATAGTAACTACCTGGATGGCCTATGTAATATAGGTCAAACATTCAGAGGACCTAAAATCGCATTATGTGTTGCATTATGGTGTTATGGTATCACCAGTTACAAGGTTTTCTTGTTCCACACAGTGTTTATTACAGGATAGCTGGATCTTCTCCTACTGTGGAAAAAAAATTAAGGTTTCAGAACCTGTGTTACGTATTGGCAAATTCTATAGGCATTACACCTTTGGAAGATTTAGGACGAAAATGAAAAGTGCTTCTTTCTGGCAATAAGGAAAGTACATTCAGTATCAAGCTTTTATTCTGAAACCAGATATAAGCAGACACATTAAGAGGAGCTAATCATTTGTGCTGTGCAGCTCCTTTTTACAGAGAGATATTTTTCCCCCATGTCTGTGCAACTCATCCCTGCAGGGACTCTGACCAGCTGCACATTGCTGCTCATGAAACTACGGGCTGCTCATAGCTGATGCTCAGCTGTTGGGGTTTTTTTTCTGAGCCAGAGTATCTGCAGGCACTAAAGCTGCATTGAACATGGATTCTGCTCTGTGGGTCCCTCTTGCCATCAGTGTTGTTGCTGTCACTGTATCCTTGCTTGTCTGACTGCTTCTACAAAAGATGCTCTTTAATTGTGGTGGCAGTTAACCGTTGGGAATTTGATAGCCAAACACTGAGATGCCAAAACAAAATAGGCTATGCTTGAAAATGTATGGTCTCCATCCTAATCCCATAACAGTGTCCTAGCATCAGTTTAGTACTGAAAGCCCTAGAACTTTATTATTGGCCATACTTTGTTGTCTCTTGAATTTCTTTAAAGTGCTGTCCATTGCTTCCTGCCACTCATTCTCAATGAAGTGTTTTTCTTATTAGCAATCAACTGTGTATGTAATCCTGCCTGATTTGCAAGAGAAGATTCTCAGCAGCATGGAGCTGAAGATGCTCCACTCCTGGCATGACTCAGGAGCAACAGCATGAGTGGTACTACCAATGTTAAATCAAAACTGCAGGCAGAGGCAGCACTGTTGGTGTTTGGGGCCGGTTTCAGAACAGTTGTGGTCACATGGCAGGGAAAGTGTTGAGCAGAAGAATTAACTTTCACATCTGAAACTACGGCTGAAGACAGATACCAGTACCTGCTGTGGAACTGAAAGTACTGAAGGCAGAGGAATGCATTTATGTTGTGGACAACATCAACCATAAATCTTAATTGTCTGTGGCATTTAATAGTCTAGAATTCAGCTCAATATGTAGGCAGCATCTCTGCACCTTTCACTGCTGTTAGCTCAGGCCCTGACTTGTTTGGAGAATTGTCATTTGAAAATATTATGTATGCCAGCAATTATGCCAAACTGTTCTGTCAGTGGAGTGGATCAAGCAGTCAAAATGATGCAGCATTTACAAAGTGCTTAGTTTCTCATTTGCTTACTACAGCATATGAATAAACATTAAGCCGTGGTCTACTCCGAAGGAAAACTTTCCCACAAATCCTTAACACTTCTAACCTATATTTGGGAAAGATATTTAGCAGTAGTTGGTGGTGTACAGCTCCAGCTCTGGGGACACACTGCACTTGGAAAGTGTTTGTCGGTCTGGGAGAGCCTTCTTCACTCTGTTTCCAGTTCAGGATCCCAATGGCTCTCAGGCTTTGCTGACAAAAAAGGGTTTCCATCCAACAGCTCTGTGGGAAAAACACAGCTCCATTTGAATATTGTCTGTATGACAGCTTCCTCAGGCTCTACAGCTGACAGCAATCCTGATTAAGGGTTACAGGTTCAAAAAACATCTCACAGTGGGCAAGGCCCTGCTGACTTTAATAAAAGTTATTCACATAATGACTACAAAATCAACAGTTGTTTTTCTCATATAAAGACCTGTTTGAGAAAAGGTCTTCGGGAAGAATTGTTTAAATACGAACTAAGTATTGGAATTCTTAAAAGAAGCTGCTACTCAATTCACATTAGAACAAAGTCAGAATCATTCATTCAAGGTTTTCTTTCTTTTTCAGTAGAACATTAGGTAGATTAGCAAAACAAAAGCATTCATAGCTCAAGGTCCTTGCTGCCTGCTGTAGCTTTTAAACAAACCCATTTCTGAGTTTTCCCTAGACTGATTAGCCAATGTTTGCTGTCTGTAGTTTTGTAATTTCCACGTCTTGGGAGAAATGCAAATTAAGGCAACTTTATTATCTCGGAGCTTTGTATTTCCGTGAAGAAAAGGCAAAAGGTTTACTGTTAAGGCTATGTGTGAAAAGTCACCTTCTCATATGTAAAGAGCTCAGCCGTCTGTCTTTGTTTTGATGTGGGTGTGGATTAAGCGTTTAACAAAAAGTGTTGGTAAAGTTCACACTGCTTAATGCTTTGGTGAAGGCCTGCTTAAATACAAACTTTCTAAAATAAAACGCAATTCAAGGCTTCTCAATAAACAAACATATTTTAATTCCTTCTTTAACTCATTGATACTCACCTGGGAGCCTTTGCTCAATTTTAATACTGTCTACATCAAAAAGACGTCCTGTCTTTTATATGTGAAAGCTTGGATGATTTTCCCATCTCTAACGCTTGTTCTAATAAAAGACATTACCTCTTCCTGCAAACCTTGGTTTATTATATTGCAAAGTACAGCAGAAATAGATGAAATTCAAGAGATTATCATGGAGAGATTTTCGAATGATACACCAAAAAGATCAGAACGTTTTTAAAGAGGGAGCCAAATACTTGGCAGTCATATGAAAAATTAAAATGATAATAATGATAATAATTTTTAAAAAGCAGAAAGAAAGTAAATCTGATCTAGTTTCATTGCACCAGTTTATAGCCTGGTGATCAGACTGAGGTTTGAATTAACTATATTTCTGTTGCATTGAAAATGCAGTTTGTGTTAATTTTACCTTGATATAGTACAGCAATACACAGCTCTTTTTTTTGGTTTTTGCTTTTGCTTTATATATATATATATAGCGCATTAATAGTTTTACCAGGAAACTTCTGTGATTTGAAAACTCCCTGGAGAAAGTTCGACTTCCATTTCTTTTGCAGTCAGATTAAAGTCACTTCCTACACCTGCATGGTTATATCATTCATACATGACAGCCATGGGCAGGTCATCATGACTTGCAATTAAGACACAGTTTTGAGACTCAGGAAGGTCTTATTTTCCAATACCAGCTACTGATTTAATGAATAAAATAATTTAATTGAATAATTTGGTGTTTCTGCTTCCAGTGCTGTAGTAATAGTACCTCACCCCTGGAATAACATCTGATGAGGCTGTGTGTGAGTTTAGATTAATGTAAGAATGTTCCTTATGTTAAAAAATGGTTAAATTTTATCCATAGATATTACAGACAGTATCATTATATACTGAGAACATTTTTGGATGCCAGTGGACTGACACTTGGGAATACATTCTGAGCTATAACAGTAAGGCGTTTGCAATTTTCCTGTGGGGTTTTTTTGACTTTAATAGGAGAGCCAAGCTCATCGTACTCACACTTTTGATATCAATGCAACTGATGTCTTGTGGGATGGGACTGGTGACTTGCAGAATAAGTGTTGTGAAGTGTTGCTCCATGAGGGTAACTTTCTGCAGGATGCAAAAGAATTCTGTGATTTCTAGCAATGCTAGTAGCAGTTATGGGTGAAAAGTATTGTCATAGGCCTGAAAAAATAAGAACATATACTATTCATTTTGACTTACAAAGATTTTTTTTTTTTTTAGGTTAATATCCACTATTTCTAACAAGAAAAAACATTCTGTAGTTCTTTGCACTGAAAATAGATTTGTAGGGGAAATGGGAATAGTCAGGTTTTCCATGTTCACCAGGCTAAACCTATCTGCCTAACTGCATACCACAGCATCCAAACTGTAGAATCGATAAAAAACGCTCCCTCAAACAAACAACAAACTTCTCTTTGCAACTAGTTTATCCTGAGGCATTTAAAATGTATCTTTGTAGAGTCTAGTAAAGCAAACACTTCAGCTGGTTCCTAATTACCATGAGTAAACTGTTAAGAGTGTTCTCAGGAAAAGCCTGACATTTTGTTAATGTTCTACAGCAACATATAAATATAACCAACGGAGAAGTTCGTTGTGAGCATCACAAAGATAGCTGCTGACACAGAAGAACCGGGGGAGATTGTAATGTGGGAGAAAAGGAAGGAAGTTTAATTACTGATACATTTCCTGGTATCCACCTTTATGGCCTCAAATCTTGTGGTAGCATCTCTCCTTTAACCCATGAAGAAATACAGGGGTCTGACTCCTGTAAATTTAGTGAGTTTGTAACAAAGATGTGTTCTGTAGATAGCTTTTTTTGCTAAAAGCAGTGTTTTTCCTAAGCTTTCAGAAGCAGTTGCCTTTTCCAGGTGAGTGATTTCCATTCCACTTACCCAGCACAGAATTACTATTTTGCTGGCTTAGTGAAAACTCTGGAGTAACTGAAAGTAATATTCCCATTTTGTTTTTCAGATTCTGACTGGGGCCTTTTTAAAAGGATATTCTTCTGCTAAGAAAAGGGAAATTATTATGACAAAGGGATACAAATCTCATAGATATAAGTGCCAGACCACTGTCTGGCTGAGGGTAATAATGCATATTCCCAGCAGGACACTGATTTTATGTGTATTTCAGTCTTGCACTTCTTTGGGCCAGGGTATCACCTCTCCAGGGAGGTCTGCCTAATATTTGAAGAAGTTTTAAAGAGGGAGAGAAAATATTATGCATATCCTGGGAGAGGAAAGAAGTGGGAAGAGAGAAGAGGGAAAGGCAGCTGACTGGAGAGTGTATGGCAGTAGATAGCATAGGAAATTGGAACTGGGGAATAACATGGCTCACAGAAAAAGCCTTTGCTTTCAAGAGCATCCAAAACAGTGCCTCCTTCTTCTCCCCCTTCCCTCTCCTGGCCCAGGGTGAGCCACGCTGCTGCCATGGCAGCCTGGTGGTTCTTCCTTTCCTGCCGGAGCCCAGGCTCACCGGTTTGGGCACGGCAGCTGTGGAAGGCGGCTCTGAAGGGCAAGGCTGTAGGGCAAGAGGTGGTTGTCTCAGGAGGTGCCTTAGCAAGCAGAAGATGCAGGCATTAGGGAAATGAAGGGAAGGGCCCGGAGGCAGTGCTTTGATGAGGCTCTGATGAACGCAGAGAACCAGCTAGAGGTGCTGGGGGCTCCTGCTGCAACATGGGCAGCAGGGTTGCCTGCATGAAGCCTGCACATACACTGCTATGTATTTTTTCATGCAAAGCCTTGAGGGAGGGAGAAGAGGAGGTGGGCACTGTTCCACTTGAAGAACTGGGGCACCTGAGTTGGGACAGGCAAGGAAGCAGAGATAGGAATAAACAGGAGTGGGACAAAGAAGGATGACAAAAGGGCTGAAAATGTGAACAGTGCTTTTAAAAAACAAATAGGAGTTGGAAACCATCTCAAAGCTGTACTGGTTGTTTAAGTTGTTGTACAACTTCAAGGTTGTATCAGCCTTGGACTTTTTTTCTCTTGCTTTAGCAGCTTGTGAAGACTGTTTTGGGAAGCAAGACTTGGGGTAAAGAAACCAGGTTCACAGTTACCTTAACTGAAAAGTGGAACATACCTGTGGCTAGCTAGGGATGGAAGAATTTACTGTGTCTTTGCTTCTCCAGTATTTATGTCTGGTCATTTAAGTACTTTGACATAAAACCTCTCATGTAAGCAATGTGTCCTGCTGCCCAGTGTTAGCAATGGCTTTGTCTTGATTGCAAGGTTGTCTTTTTGTAAGATGAGGTGGTTAGGAAATACACCCCCCTTCTTGTGAGGCAGCTCAATGAACAAATGCAGCTTTTTGGAATACCTGACAAGATCTGTATTTGTGTTACTTAGATCAAATATCTCACCTTCCTCAGTGGGCTACTGTGGTGTGGGAGCAAGTCAGTGGCAGGAGCAGAGGAAAACTTAATCCACATAGTTCTGTGAATCTGTATAATTTAGGATCCTAAATTACTATTCTACAGTGGCTATGTTAGAATATTTGCAAGTTCCTCAAAATTCTTCCCTTTTACTGGCATCAGTTTCTTTTGAATTTGCAAATTGCTTTTCTCACCTTCACTGATCACTTTCTAATACCATCTTTCTCGACTGTGCCTGAGGATGCAAAGAATCCCTCACTCTTTAGATGTGCTTGTCTAGGCTTGGATAAAATATGAATTTTTGAGAACACGTTAGCTAGCTTCAGCCTAATTATCTAACCCCATGACCATGCTTATGAAATTGGCTCTGTCAGCGGCTGAAATTTAGGCCGTGTTAGAGTTCACTCTTCAATAAGCAACAAAATAACCACTCTATTTTTGCAAAGAAGGCAAAGTTTGACTTTCTTGGGGCAAGCGATAAAAAGAAAAGGGGGAATCCTACATCTTAATGGGCTCTGCACAGTAGAAAGATAATTATTGGAAACTAATTCTGCCTTCGAATGTGTGTTGTGCCCCTACTTTTAAATCACTTCTGATAGCTGTTGCATGCTGTTACACTCTTTGTTCAGACTACTTGCCCAGCAAAAGTCGAGGCACCTCCTTTTTTTACCTGGATCCCTTTTCTCCTTGATTGGTGATTTGAACTGGCCTAGGAAACAGGTCTGACAAGCTCAGAGGAGTGCAGCAGGTAAAGAGACTGATCATGCTGCTGTGAGAAGAGTGGGAGGACAAGGTGACCAGCAGTGGTGAGCTGTGAACTTCATTTCCACCAACTGAACATTTTTGTAAGGTTTAACAAAGCAAAGTTGTTCTGACAGCAATGGAGTCCACAGATGAGTTGATCACTCTATTTTAAGACCTGCTCCTAAACTGAACCCTACTCACATGGGTCATGAAAAAGGCAGTAAGTTAAGTTGCTACTTTGCTTGCCTGGGCATCTTGATTTGGTTTGAGCATGTTTTGAGTTCCATTGAACTTTTTCCTTCAGAGGCACAGAAATCAAGGTAACTCCAAATAGTATTGAACTGTGGCATCGAAATGAGACATTGCTCACAGTTAATTGGGCAGGTCTGTGACTTTATCTCCTCCCTACTGCTGACATACTTAACGGTGTTGACATGTAAATTATCTTTACTGTTGTTTTAATAAAGAGCAGAAATTGTTTCTCCCAAACAGGTACAGTCCACCCAAGGAACCATTACACAAATGCTTGCTCCCAGCTACTTGGTTGCTTAATTACATGCCCCACCTCTCCCTTATCAGACCAGCAACCCTATTTCATCAGCAGCAAAACTATCACAGACATAACATAGCCAGCAGCGTTCCTCAGATAACTGCCATCCCTTCATCTTACAAACACTGCCAAAACACTGCTGGCCATCTCACTGGCAGGGCACACACCTCTCACAGTGGACAGAAGAGTGCTAGGCACTAGCCTAGACCAGTGCAGATTTCACCAGGGCTGGGACATTTGGACATGGCAGAATTGCCATCTCCATGGCTCACACACTTTCCAGTCTTATTTGTCAGCCCAGCGACCCCAGTAATAAAAACTGACAACAGCAATGGGAAAGAACCTCTGACACTATTTTACTTCAGTATCCATCCCAGTCAGGTGAACAACTACCTGCCTTTGGGCTCCTTGGGTGCTTCTGGAGCCAGTCTGACTGGTTTGGATCTGGCATGGTCTGCTCTGCCTAAGCCAATAATGCCTGGGGCACCCAGGACAGCCTGTTGTGCCTGTTGGTAGTGCAGAGGGTGCTTTGCTCTTGCTCAGGAGTTTTTCTATTCCATGCTGGATGATCTTTTTAAGAAGGTTGCTACAGATTTGGATGCCATTGATTGTTTTGTGACTGTTTGGGTGAGTTCTGGAACTGTTTTAAACCTTGGCTTGTTTAAAAATACAAAATGTTTGCATAAATAATGAAGTGGACAGAAAATTTCTGTTTCTTAGAGCTATCTGCTATTATAGACTTTAACACAGAAATCAAATTGCCTGTGTTCTGGCACAATGCAGGAAGTTGTTCAAGGATGGGAATATGCCAGGAGGGAAGCAAAAAGAACATTGGGGATTTCTGTAAGGAAAATGTCTGCAAATATCTGTTTAATTATGGCCTAAGTCAGATGAGCATATCACACTATCTGTGTACCTTTGCTGTGAACCAGAGAAGGGAATAAAGTGCCTTTAGTTCTTTTTCTTTCTTACAGCTTGATTAGGTCCCTTATTCCCATTCCCAGGCACAGCTGTATACCCTGGCACAAGGGAAAGGGTGCTGTAAGTGAAATGTGGACAGGTATAAACTGTGTGTGTGTGAGGGGGAAATTAATGTGTTCAGCTACACAATAAGCCAGTATTACTGCTGAAACTACAGCCTGAGGCACTACCTCCCCCCAAAAATAAAAGGGGGCTGCTGGAACATTTTTATTGTACCTGAGTTTGGATATCCACTTTGCAGCATAGCCCCACAAAGTGGCAAAGCTTAAGGAACAGGATGCAGCAGCTTGAGGTTGGGACAAACAGAAGGGGGATGCTGGGAGTTCCTGCAGCCACAGTGTCTGCACAGGGTACCACAGCCTTGAGACATCTGGCAAGCTGATGGAGTAATTTATGTGAAGGCTTGGACAGTAACTCAGCACAAATGAAGTTGTAGGTGTAATGATGTTTTGAATCAAAACAAACTAGTTCAAAATTTAAATCAATAACTAGTGCTTAAAGCTATCATTCAGGAGAGAACTACTACTGGCATAATGGTCCACAGTTTTGAAATGCAGATCAGCAAACCTCTCTGAAGGCCATTTGTTGGGCTTCCTGTGAAAGTATATGTGGCTCCTGAGATAGAGCTTTGATGCAAAATGTGTATCAGCATATTCTTAACTAGAGGTATGTGAAGTCTTGTTTACCTGCATGGCTGAAATGAGACATAGGATGTTGTTTCACAACACTTTTAGCTGACATAAGCCAGCACTGCTGCCCAAAACAGTGCAAGAGTGAAGTTAGGAGATCCAGTTGAGCCAAACTAACAGGTCATTGCTGCTGATAGGGGCAGGTTCTTCTGTCCTTCTCCTCAGGCCGTCTCCCTGCTGCTGGCCAGGCACTCCTTCCACTTCTCTTGCCCTGGCTCTGTATCCCTCTGATCCTTCAGTGAGCCATTGCAGCTCCCATGCAGTTAAAACACAACAACAGTTGTCCCATGGTTTAATGAGCTGAGCTGGTCACTGCAAGGTCACTTGCACTTTAGGGATGCACAAGCAAGAAGGACCCGGCTCCACAGCCACAGACAGGTGTAGAGCAGAGGGGGAAGGAGGGTGTGGGGCTGATGTTTTTGGCAGCAGCAAGCAAGTAAATCAGCTTGGCTGCCTCTTCTAGCTGCAAGCATAGCTAACCCTGCTGCAGCCCCACACAGCTCTCGGTTTTTCCTTCCCTCCCTACCTCCCTCCTTGTGCCAGCACCAGCACTTGCACAGCCAGCTGATGAACTGTGCCAGGCCCCAAAGCCAAACCAGCCAAACCACTGCTCAGCTCTAAATAAGATCAGCTTCACAGATGAGTGGCAAGGGGGCAGGAAGAGTGGGGCATGGGACTGGAAGGGAAAAGACGCTGGGGTTTTATTTCAGCAGCAGAGGCTGCTTAAGGTATTGGTGAAAGGACGTCCCTGCAGGCCTGCTACTGTGGTTAAGTCCTAGAAAATGAGACATAACTGAGTTTCCAGAGCAGATTTGCATGAAGCTCTGAGGGTAAAGGCAGTGGATTCCTCTGTTTCACATTTTGTTCACTGACTTCTTCCAGAGGGTAACTTGACCCAGTTATCCATCTCAGGCAACGCCAAATTCCTCCTCCTATTAAAGTCACCCTTTGATTTAGTAAGGAGTGTGTAAACGAATCACCTTGTCAAACAAGTGGAAAAAAATACACTGCCTTTCACTTTTTGAACAACATCTGACCTGTTTGTTTCCTAGATATTCGTTTTAAAACATAATAACTGTTATTACTGCTGAGACAAACACAATACAATGCCAAAAGCTAAACTGGATTCACTGTTGATTTTGCATTTTTAAGTTCCAGTTACCCAGGCTGTCTGTTTTCAGTTCCAAATCATCACAAAACAACCAGATTTAACTTCTCAAGAAATGTTGGATTTACTTGAAAGAACTTCATAGATATTAAGGGCTTGTTGGATGTGTTTTAGCATTGGCTGTAATGGCTGAAGCTTAAAAGCTTGAATTTTAGTTACACAAGTCTAAGGAGAGCAGAGCCAAAAATGGAAAAGCTGGACTGAATGCTGTGAGTGTAGCCCACACACTGGCCGCAGGGCTGAATCCACAATCACACTTTTCCTCAAGAGTAGCCCCGATAAGCTGTCCCACAGAATGCTCATAATGTGACTGGGGTTGGAGGAGGAGAGGTGCAACAGCTGGGCCCCTGAAAGAAACATCTGCATGGCTGTACCCTGCAGGGATGTCCTGGTGGGCTGCAGCAAGAGAGAATAAAGGTGATGTGGAGGGTGAGAGGCTACACTGAGGCTGCCACCAAACACCACCTTCAGGGAGAGCTCACTCCAGCTGTGGCCTTGTTTACATGTATTTAGGGCAACTGCTTTTTTATATGACTGGGAAAAACCCCCTCACTCTTCCACATTACAGAATCTTTACTGCATTGCTTGCACATTTAAAAAGCTCTTTATTATTTGTTTTATGCCAGTGTTTAGCTGGCTGTTATTAGCTAGGTATGCTATTTTAATGGGCAGGAATTTTCTTTTATCTCTTTTCTTTCTATCTACCGGTGAAAGTGAATTGAGCTTCTGCTGCCATTCCTGCAGGACACTGAAATTTGCTTTCTGTATACATGCATACACAAGCAGCTTCAGTGTTCATGGGGAAAAAAGAAGGGTCAAGAAAAAGGATGAATAAAACTAATTTTAAACTCTGAATTCACTTTAGACTTGTAATTTTTTTTTTTTGCTACAATTACACTTCTGAGTTCCCTTGCTCTAAGTAATCTGCTCCATTAATTTAATGTGTGTGTTTTCAAATTAACCCTTGGAATGACAGACTAGATGAGATCAGAGTATTTTAAAGATGTATTTTATGAGAGTCAGAGCTATACATATCACCAAATGCAAGCAATTATTATAAATCAGTCAAAATTTGGGGCAAGTAAGCCCAAATCCGAACTATTCATTCCATGAGCATTCCGTTTAGTGTCAGCTTGAGCCAGATTGGCCATGTATGCAGATTTTTAGTATGCTATAAAATGCTTTTAGGAACAGGCTATCTTTGGGCAAAGTCTACTATCTGGTAAGAAGCAAGAACAAAAGAACTTTTTCACTCCAGAAAGAAAAATCAAGAGACAGGACCATACTACCACATTACTCATGATAGTGATGAACATCATACTTCATGATATTAGTGCTATTTAAAAAGCATCTCCTTCAAAGCAGCAGCTCTTTTTTCAGTCATCTAAACCAATCTTTCTGCTGCAGCCCTTCTTCTGCACTAGTGCTGGCATCTCTCTGAGCTGCCCCGTTATGCTAACCCAGCAGAAAGTAAATTCAATAGTTTTCTGCCACATAAAGAGCATCTCTATTACTACAAACATGTGTCTCACTACTCTTGCTTACCTTGTGTCTACAATCCCCTTCTCTGTTCCTCTTGCTATATGAAAATGTTATTTGAGCAAAGGGAGAACAGTTTTAAACTAAAATAAGAGAGGTTTAGATTAGATGTTAGGAGGGAATTATTTACTGTGAGGGTGGTGAGGCACTGGCACAGGTTGCCCAGAGCTGTGGCTGCTCCATCCCTGGAAGTGCTCAAGGCCAGGTTGGATGGGGCCCTGAGGAGCCTCATCCAGTGGGAGGTGTCCCTGCCCATGCCAGGGGGATTGGAATGAGATGATCTTTAAGGTCCCTTCCAACCCAAGCTTTTCTATGATTCTGTGATTTCTATGATTCTATTATTTCATTTCTGTAAGGTTTAAGTTATATTGGTGGCTCTCCAGAGGAAATCACACAGCATTTCTTCATCTTGCCTAATGACTATAAATTAAAATTGACCTATTTTTGTTCATGCATATATTTGTTCAATATTGCTTACCTATTTATGGCTTTGTGTCCTTAAATTTCTTAGTAAATTCAAATTGCATCAGTTTGCACTGCCCATTTGAAATTTCATCTTTTTTTTTTTAAATAACCTGAAAGTAGCTTTATACTCTAATAAAGATAAAAAAGAATACAGATTCTTTTATTAATTAAAATTTCTACTATTCAAAATGAGGGCAAGCGGTATTGCATTTTTATTTGGTTGAGCTTTTTTATACACACTCAAAACGTAATTTAAGAACAACTCCCATATTTTACAAGCATGGGGCAATAACATACAAATACCCCACTGACACCTGAAAATTTAGAACCATATTCAAGACTGTTACACTTCAGGGATTTTAGTACTTTGTGTCATGCATGCTGCTGAAATGAAGGCATGTTACACCTATGCAATTTCATCACCTTGTCATTTAGACTGGACCATAACATAACCTGAGATGATGCAGGCAGGGAAAATACAACATACCACTCATTTCACTAACTCACATGCAACATGCTGAAAAATGTTGTTACTCCTTGTGAATAACCCTGTCATATCCATTTCTACTAAGGCTTCACAGCTTAGTCCTTGGAAGTTGCTAGTGAGGTTGAAAATTATGAAGAATGATGAAAATACCATATGAACTAAACTGTGAATCCCTCTGTCCTCTCTGTCTGTTCCCACTGTTGCTTTCCCTCACACATGGTGTTGTAAGGCAATTAATATAAATTGAGATTATTCATTTTGCTCATCCCAGAAGTATGAAGTTTCATGTATGTATGCCAAACTTATTGTCTCATATATACTGTGGTTCATGTTTATCCATGTTTGGAAGTTTCAGAGAGCTCATCAGAGGAAAATAGTTGCAGTTTTTCCATTTCACAATGGAGCAGACACAACGTTAGTCCAATATTATACCTGTATCCCACTGTAATATCTTTGTTAGTTTAAAGGCTCTAGGTCCCTCTGGGAGTGTCACAAATCCATATAATGTCCCTTTGTGCCAGATTTTTCTGTTTCTATCTCTGATTTAGTAGACAGATGTGAAAAAGCGTATGATGCCAGATAACTCCCTAGTAACCACACAGCTGCAGATGTTGAAGAGAGCAAGTTGTTCTGGCTAAGGTCAATATTAATTTGTGCTCAAAACTTTCCATCCAGACACGCCATTTTATGATGGCATAATATATCTTACTGTTATTCTGGACTGATCCCTCCCACATTGATCAAACTGTTTCCCCATCTGTGGCCTCTTCTAGCATAAAGTTGCTTTTCCTGGGCAAGGAGAGTAATCTTAATTCACAGACAAAAGCAAGACTGGGTTAAAAAAGTCTTGAGACAGCAGAATTTCAAGGTTATATGATTTTTTATATCTATTAGACTTTGCAAAACCAGTTTCTCCTCCACCATCATCTTGTTATTTCTGCTCAGAAGGGCGAAACAATCAACAGAAAATAAGTTCTAGTTTTCTTTTGTCACTGGCCAAATTCTGAATGCTCATGTCTCTTTTTCCCTTCCCTTTGATCCATCTTAAAAATCTTACCTAATTCCCATTCTGCCATGACCCCAGGTTTGGCAGAACCACACGTTGAACTCTGTTTAATATAAACAGATAGTACAAAAGAAAAGATCTGCTTTGCAGTCAATTTGCATTAGATAGTCATTCACAGTAGGGTAATGTGGTTGCATAATGCTTTAAAATTTGGGGTGGGCTGGGTAACCACGAACTTTTAAAAGCTATTTTTAAACTATGAACTTATTTCATTTAGCTTGGACAATTGCCTTTCCCATAAAAGAAAAAGTTAGTTTTACATTTTAAAGTATATTTTAAAAGATCCTGTGTTAGTGAAGGTCATTCAAAAGGCTTAGACTCCCTTCTGGCATCCTTCTGAGTTTAGTAGGAGCCTTCCCACCTTTGTCAAACATCACTGGGTGTTGAAAAAGCACAAGCATCCCACCTTCAGTAGGAAGGCTTCAAACACAACATGGAACATTGCAGCCTTTTTGCTGTCCACCAGCCAGCAGAGTTACAGAGCTGTCCTAACTTGGCACTTTTAGCAGTCCTTACTAGTTCCAGCTTAGCATCATGGTCATGAAGCTGAAGGGCTTCAGCTCAGCTTGGAGCATGGAGTAGGAGCAATTTTCATCTGCACAAAACAGGTTGTTTAGCTGCACCGACAAAAGATCACCCTATGTACACATTGTCCAGTGCTGAATGGATCTATCAGATGAGGCCAGTATCCCAGCAAATGATCTCCTGGCTCTGGGTGTAGAGCAAGAGGAATTCATCTGGAAAGGAATTGATTCAGGTTTGGAAATGAGTAACAAAACAAATGTCATAACCTACTGAAGCAGGCTGAGAATGGCACCAGAACTACAGTTCTCCTAGGCATTATTATGCCTGGAGACAAATACCTGTCTTGTAACATTTGCTCTAAATCTTTCCTCACATGGCACATGAAGACCAGGTTCCTCACAGAGAATCTCAGTATTGGCTCATGATCATGACTGCGGAGAGACTTTTAATAGGACCTGTAGCAATGGGACAAGGGGTAAAGGTCTTAAACTAAAAGAGGGTAGGTTCAGACTAGATATAAGGAAGACATTTTTGTGAGGGTAGCTTATCACTGGGAAGGATTGCCCAGAGAGCTGGTGGAGGCCCCATCCCTGGAAACATTCAAGGTCAGGTTGGATGAGGCTCTGTACAACCTGGTCGAAGATGTCCCTGCTCATTGCTGGGGGGTTGGAGTAAACAGCCTTTAAAGACTCCTTCCAACCCAGTCCCTTCTGTGATTCCACGACTTGTGTCACGACACACACTATTGTGGTGTTCATGCCTGGTTTTGGAAACAGCTGTTTTGTTTCTGCTACTTACCAATTTCACCTGCAGGTTTCCCTCCACGTGCAACAAAGGTTCAGTGTTTGCATTTAAGGCAGTGCCAGAGGATTTTTTTTTTTCTTCCTTGTAGCCACTTGCACTGGAAACGAAAAGACAAAGTCAGAGGAAAAAATGTACAGAGGGAAAAAAAAACCCAAACAAACCAAAACAAAAAAGTCTTGTTTTTGCAAAATTCAGATCTGGGGGCAAAATATGAGTAGACTGTTGTTGTTTGTAATTCAGTGACCAGGGATCTGGCCAAAGCATGCCATGGTTCCCCTCAGCTGGTGTGCCTGTGTTTCTCCCCCCGTGGTGAAAGGCTAGGTGGGAGCCTGATGAATGCATGTCTCACTCGGAAATAAGGCTGTAACGTAGCTGGGTTGCACATCCAGGGGTTTGGGAGCATTCTGGGTGCTTAAGTTAAGGTATAGTTACTGTGATCTTTAGTAACAATAAACCAGCATGTTAACTGAGTGGGTTTAGGGTGGTTGTAACCTTTTGCATTCTTTGGACTTTGCTGTTTATCTGGTATTTGTGCTATCAGATACACATTTAAGACACTCCCTAGATCCTGGTTTTGTTAGTGTGTCTCTACTGCTTATGCCAGTGGTGTGTTCTATTCTGAGAGGTGTTACTTTGTCAATATACACTGCCCCTTAAAATCACTCTTATTTATTGCCTGCAGCACACATCTCGAGCAATTTGCAGATGATCTCTTGGAAATGCTGCCAAAATTCCAGGGAGGCTTCATGATGGTTCCCTTTGCTTGCTGGATAGAGTGTTTAATGGCGAGCTCATTTCATACATGCTTGCCGTGTTTGTTCAGCTGTGCACCTGCTTTGGAAAGAAATTTGCACTGGAGCCTGGTGCTGCCTTCACAGGGC
The DNA here is from genome assembly GCA_013399225.1 of Rhipidura dahli. Lineage (NCBI taxonomy): Eukaryota > Metazoa > Chordata > Aves > Passeriformes > Rhipiduridae > Rhipidura > Rhipidura dahli. Next base: position 470,452 of record VXAC01001169.1, on the reverse strand, counting down.
AGAGCAGGCTAACCCCAGGCGCAGGATCGCACCAGGCAGCAGAAATTCCAGTTCCCGGGTTTTGCAGATGCCAGATCCTGAGCTGCAGCTCTCCAGCACTAAGCTGCAGCATGCCATGGATCTCATGCCAGAATCAAGGTTGCCTGTTCGTAGTATAGACATGTCTTTCATGTTTGAAATTATGTCTAAGGAAGCACCGGAGATAAGACAGATATTGGCAAAGCGAGAGAGGAGAAAGGAATTTCTACATTTATTAGTCATGTTATTGAAGAAAGAGGGAAGATTTTATCATGCCTGTCTTGCTGAAAGCAAGGCTCTGGGTTCACAAGATCTGCTGGTTAGAGTGTGTAACCGAGTCTACTTTCCTACTGGTTGATGCTAGAAGGTTACCACTGCTTTCCTCATAAAAAGGAGGAAAAAGTTCAGTCAGCAGGGTGTGTGCTGCATGTGTGCCTCTGTAGGCAGGGCCAGCAGGTGAGAATAAAGCTGGCCTTTTTTCTAACCTTACTAAAGTGTGTATGTGGTGGGGGGAACACGGGACTAATCCCCACAGGGTTGGAAGGAGAGCTGTGGAATGCCCACTCTGCTGGCCCAGCCAGATGAAAGGGCTGAAGTCCTCCCAGCTCCCCACTGCTTGGTAAACAGGTACCTGCTGATCACAAATGAAATAAAGACAAATGGCGTGAAGAGAACTACAGCATTCCTACCTGTGAAAATCCCTTTAATGGACAAAAAAAAAAAAAAAAAAGACTGTTTCACTGGTGAGAGGAGCATGGTCCCTTTAAAAGCCTTGGCCTCCTTTTCTAAACGCTGTTGCTGAGTTGTGCCCCACCCCTGCATAAGCAACACCTGCATACCTGCAGGGTACTGTCTTCTTGATAGCTTGTACACCTTAATAATACGTGGTGGTGGAGTGGTCTAGGTTTGGGATGTTTCTCTATCCAGCCTATGAATGGAAGGACGATGAGGTAGCATCTGCCAGATCCCCAGTGATGTAATAGCATACAGTGCTCCTAATACCCTTTTTACAGCATTTGTGTTCTTGGTAGCCACCGAGCTGAGGAGTTTTAAAAGGAAAAAAAGGCACACAAAGGCACCTCCCTCCAAGATAAACTCAAATGGCAAATCCTAGCAAGCAGAACACAAAACAATTCCAGATGATGTGGGAGCTGTGCACCACAGTTTTCCCAGCAAACCAATAGTGTTTCAGTTTGTCAGTGTTGACTGACTGCTTATGACATATGTTAAGCTGAACTGGGGTATGTGCAATTGCTCTGGATACAGAAATGCATAACATGTCCAGGAATGCTCAAAGTACAGATCCTATGTGGTCTGAGGAAGCCTGATGGGTTTTAAGGAGGAATGAGGCATTTGGGAGTGATAAAATATTCGAGGCTTCCAGAAATCTTACTTCAGCACGCTGTGCATATGTGCATCACTCTAGGAAGAAATATCTAACTTGCAGAAAAAAATGTAAATGGAGTAAATAAGATACTTTTTTGACAGAATTAATGAGGTCTTCATTGTGTGGGAAGGTGGGAGAGAAAAAACAAAATATTAGGGACGAGATCAGGGAGGTAAATACAGAGAGAAAAATAGTTCCAGACCATAAACACAGTGTAAGCTGCAGAAAGAGACACAGAAGAAACAAATATGGGGCTTGCTGGGTTAGGACAACAGAAATCAGGGAGATGGTTGGCAGGGAGAAAATTAAGCCATGTCCATGCCCACCAGAAAGAGCTGCACAAATATCAGCCATGCTGCCTAGGATCAAAGAGCAAGTGCAGTGTTTCAGTGCATGTTTGTATAGTGTATAACACATGCAATTTCACTCCTGATTACTAGTAAAAGACAGTGTATACACAATCAAGAATTATCACATAAAAGCCTCAGTAGGAAACACAAGACAAGGGGTTGGCAAACCACTGGCTGACCTAGTCTGTCACTCCTTGTTTTGTTCCCAGTTACTCACTGTAGAACTAATTAGTGGCAAATTGCAGAACTGAGGTCATTAAGACTTAGAACTCCTTGCATCTTCTCCACCTAATTTTAAAACCAACTAGAGTGCTTCGGTATGTTCCCTTTTTGTAGGAAATGCCGCTGCATTCAGCCCCCTGTCACCCTTTATTTTGACATTTGCACGTGGTCACTGCCATTAGCAGGGCTTCTCCAAACACAGCACACTGGCTGGAGATCTCCTATCAGAGACACTGATGTCCTTTCCTCTGGACCATAGTCACTCCCTGGAGTAGGTGGGAGCAGTACCCTGATTCTGCTCCACATGCCTCACATCAAAAGGACCTTACCTGGCTGTCGATGGAAAACTGAGCTGCACGAGGAAAAACTTCCAGGATGACAGACAGCTCTGGAAAATCCAATCAGCTTTAAAGAGAAACACACTGCATTCAGCTGTCTCCATACTGATAATGAGCATTTACAATCCCGAGATCCTGACAACTGCACCATGCAGGGGTAATTGTCTGTTATAAATGGCACTGGAGTAGGGAAGAGACCAGTGATCTGTCCTTAACATGATTATGCACCACAAACCAACAATAAGGCAGGCACTGCTCCTCTGATTCACTTTCAGCAAAGATGAATGACCATAAGGCAAAGAAAAACAAAAGTCAAAACAAAGCACATAATATGTGGATGCTTCTCAGCCTAAAGAAATCTAGAAATTAATTCCTTTGTAGACTGATAAACGGATACATCTGAGCAATGCAATCATAGAGAGAATGCAAGCTTTATAAATTCATTTTGGCCTTAGCATTCACTCTGCAGTATCCTGCACCACATAGCATGCAGGAGGTGTTCTGCTGAGAGGGCAACTGGAGAGCAGAGTGAGTCCTGACCACTTGAAATTACCAAAATCCATGAGGATCATATTTCTGTTTAGCCTGTCATGTAATTTCAATGTCCTGGCTAAATTTCAGTTTGATTAGCTACATTCTGACTACTTAATTTCTCAAGCAACATACTTGTCATCATCTGATTATTTGGAGATTAAAATTTGCGTGGGTTTTTTTGAGCATAATAGTTACCCATAAAATTCTACTATTGTACTGTATTTTTCAGACATTGTAACTAACGAGCTTAAAATCATCATAAAAATGAAACCACATTAAACCAGAGTCTGGGCAAATGAGTTGAGGTAAAGATTGTTAGGTGGGAGTGTGAATGGATGGGAAATGTGAGTGTAAAGGAAAAGGAATGTATCTGTAAAGGGACAGATTATATAATTTGCTTTATTTTGCATGTGTCTTGCTCAAAAGTTCTCATGGTGTTTGCAGTCTTGGAGGAATTTAAATTTCTTGGTTTTGGTGCCCTAGTATTGAAAAGCTTTCAAATGGGATTTTGGAGAGAGAAGGCTAGCGGGTTGTACTAGGATCACAGAAACCAAACAAGCTCCTTTTCTCCATTTATGTTGCCTCTGAAAATGTCATGTCCACAAGCAAAGACAAGAATGATTTATTTAATTAATCACAAGGCATGACTGTAATTTTATTTCTTGTCTGAAAAATGAGAAATGTGGTTCCAGCAGTACAGTGCCCCTTCTGCATAACAGACCAGGGACCTGTTTGGGTACCTCAGATGTCTGGGAATCCAGCTGAAAATCGGGACCGTGCCTTAGGAGCTCTGTCAGGTGAATCCTCAATCTGAATTCTAAACTGTTTATTGCAATATCCATGTTTTTCCCTAGAGTGTATCTCATCTAAACACTGACAAACCTTGACCTATTTTGTGCAAGATTTGATTAGATCACAGTGCAAGGCTGCCTAACTGCAGGCCATAAATCGCAATCCTCCATCTGGTCACTCTCTGCCAAGTGAATGTGGTCCATCAGCGCTGCCTCCCAGGTGCTGCCAGCTTGGCACAGGAGCAGCGTGGAGTAGCTGTAGGGTCCCCCAAGATGTAGGGTTCATGTTCTGTGCCACTGGACATTGTAGCAGCTGGACCAGCTGGCCCTGACTGTGAGGCCTCTTTGACTGCAGGTTTTCAGAGAGAATAGGGCAGCACTGCTGTCCCTTGCTACGTGCAGTTTTCTGCTGGGGCCTGCTGTGGTGATGCCCACACTGAACGTTTGATCCTTGTCTGTAAATATGATACTTTTAGACATGCAGATAAAATGCTTTACATTGAAAGCTACTTCTTGACTGAAAGGGCAAATGTGTGCCTCATTTATCTTTTTTTTCATTTTCACTCCCTTTCTAAAGAGCCACTGACTGTAGTATTTAAAGCCATGTAGTCCTTTCCCTTCTCTCTGACACCTCCAACAGCAGCAGGATCTCTGTGTGTGGATAGGGTGCTTGGGTCCTTTAAACTATATTATTAGTGGACTGAGATCATCACTTGTAATTCAGGTTACCCAGTACTTTCCCCATTGAGACTATATTGATTTTATGTGTTTAGAACATCATCAGATGTTAATTGTCCTTGGTGTGTGCTTTGGGCAGAGTATATGTAGAAAATGTCAGTGAAACAGCTTAAGTGTATCTGAAAACAGGATAAAAATTAATGCATTTATTTGACAGGGCTGAAAATACTAGAGATTTTTTTTTTTTTTGAGAAGCTCTAGTGGTCCTGTTCACTCAAGAAGAGGTCTTAAATTTGGAAGGCAAAGGAAAGATGAATTTTGTGTGGAGAGATGAGCTGTGAGTTGCAAGGCAGTCTTAGTTTTGCAACTAAGTATTGCAAAACCAGTGCTCATAATGGCTAGCTCCAGCATGAACCTAGGGAGAAAACAAAATAACTCCTCATTATTTGATCACTATTTGTTCTGCTCATTGGATAAGGCAGGGTCTTTAGTAAGGAACACGTATGAGCACTCCATTAAAGACAGGCACCAGAATGCACTCAAACTGAGTACTTAACTAAGATTATACTAGCAACATTAATTTTGATTGGTTGCAACTTTCAAGTGTTTAACTTAATTGTTTAAAAAATTTTTATTTATAGAGAGGATTTACCAGTGTAATTTGTGCAACATTGTATGAAATGTGGAGGGTTTTTATTTAAATGCTGCTCAAGCTTGTTTGCTAAAAATTTGACTATTCTGGGTCAAGCAAGAAAAGAGAGGCATTTAAACTTGGTCTAAAAGCTTTTGTTATGTGGGCAACCTTTTCCAATACTTTGTGGGACTGCCAGGTTCCCTGACACCTACAAGGTAATTTCCTCCTCAAAGTGCAAACAGAAACTAATGTAGCACACACACATTCATTGTCAGGGCTGTGTGCTATTGAGAACCCCATTGCCCTGTGATGACTAATTAAACACTGATTTACTTACTCTCCAAAGTTCAGTTTCTTCCATGCCTTAAGCAAAGAGCAAAGGAAAACTCTTGGACAATACAGGAAAGAGAAAAGCCCAAGGGAATGCAGGCATACCCAGTGCTGAGCTATCAGCTTCTTTTAAACCAGATGAGAATCACTCTGTCTTTTGAAGAGTCAGTTAATAATTTTTGGTGGGATCCTTCCAATTCTTTGGTCTCTGGTTGGTTCATGAACAGCATGAAGAGCAACAGGTTTTTTTTCTTTTTACCACGTAGTGCAATGTCCAACAGCTGCCTTTTCTAATACGCAGTGATCACATCAGCTCACTGAATTTCTCAGTCCAGTCACACATTCTCCTTGTCTTCTGTTACTCACCAGTGATTCCTTTTTGTATGGTTAGTGCAGTTCTAAAACCATCTTTGCAGTTATGCTCAAAATTAAAGTATTTTTCCTTGGTTAAAAAACAAAGCTTGCTTAGTCTATCACTGTTTCATAACCACCTTAAAACTAGCTGAAATCAACAACACAATAAAAAAGATAAGTTTCACCCTTCCTCCTCCCTCAGTCCTGCCCCTGAACAAGACCAGCACAAAGATTTACACAAGCACACAATGAGCCAGATCAGGAAACTGATCCAAATTAAAAATGAGCTTGGCCCCTAAAACATTTGCTCTCCCCAGCCATCTGAGTTCTCTAGGCCTGTTCAGCTCACAGCTGCACAACAACTGTGCCAGCACAGAGCGGCTGGGTGACACGGGGTTAGGGCTGAGCAGCCCTTGTGTAGGAGGGAGGGTGGGACTCCTTCACACCGACTTATTCAGCCAAGAGTGACACTGAGGTCAGGCAACCTGAATTCAGAGACTTCTCCTTTTATGTTTTTTATCATTACATAAAATGGGCTGAGTATTTTGTCACAAAATATCAACCAAACATGGTAGTAAAGGGATGCATTTAGATGCAGTATGTGTCATGTTGTTAGTCTTCCAATGGTGTAATAGTCATCTCCTCTTTGGGTATGAATGAGATAGAACCCTCTGCTGAGACAGTTATCGTGGTGTTTCCAGCCTTTGCACATTGCCACAAGCCGTCCTGCTCCAAAGCTCCTTCTCCCATGGGTGCCAGTGCAGCTGTGTGACCATGGCAGCCCCGAGTCCCACCAGCAAGCTGTGGCACACAGCCACTCGCAGAGCCCAGGCATTTGGGCACTGCTTGTGCAGCCACTGCAACCAAGGGACCAAGAAGTAACAGCTCAGGATTGCCAAACCACCTTTGATTTCTTTTCTCATAGAGTTATTAGCTTTAATTTTGTCTCTGCCACCTGTCTGAATAAATCCTAATATATCATTCTCTGGTGGTTTTCGCAACAAGATGTAACTGGGACAAGGACTGTAAGAACTTGAAAACAGTAATTAAAGTGGGAGATAAGATTAATCTTAGCGGTGTCTTCCAAGAAACCAGCAATAGGGCTAGGTTATTCCAGTTATGTAAATCTTTTTAAGCTGAATGACTGAAGAGAAATTTAATTTTCAAAGAACAAATAATGTTTGATTACACTGAGTCCATTAACTCTTGCTGAAGTGACAGGCAGGAGAAAGTGAAACTACCTTCAACAGCTTTTACATGGATGCAGGCAAGATCCAAAGGGAGAATTTCATTCTCTAGAAAGTACAGTAGTGGTGCAGTACAGTGGGCAGGAATACTGTGCTTCCTGGAAGCACGTGATGAGCTGTCAGAACAGAGGGCAACCTCCCTTCTTTACCAGAAATGTAACATTGCTGGAGCAAAGTCCTTACATCAGAGTCTATTGAGAAAACAACCAATAAAGGAGATAAGGGAGTGCCCTGCTTAATACTTTCTTTCAGCCCAAAGCTTTTGGAATCATAACTTTTAATGAGGATCTTGGCAGCTTTAGCTGGGTATATTAATTTTAAGAAAGTAATGAATTTTGGTCTGATTCCCATCATCTCAACTGTGGAAAAGATGAATGACTAGTCAATATGATCAAAGACTTTTCTGGTATCTGCAGATAGATTTATGGCAGAAGTCTTATTTAATATAACGGAGGGAAATACATGTAATAACCTTGTAAAATTATCAAGTTCCACATTTGTTCTATATGAACCCCATTTAATCATGGTGGGCCACTTTAGGAAGAACTTCTAAGAGTGAAATGGATTCTGTTTTCTTTTGCCTATGACAGTGCGTCAGAGCACTAAAGCAGGTCCCAAGTAGATATCTGACTGTACAGAGACAAACTCATGCAGGACTCACTCTAGAAAATGGCCAGACACCCCAAAGCAGGACTATAGAGAGCCCTCAGGTCACAACTGCAGCCTTCAAGGCCTTTCCCACCTTAGCTCCTTTTTCCCTGTGCTTGTAGGTGGCTAGACTGGACCTTGTATCCAGATGGGCTTCGAAAACCACATGCAGCGCTGCACAGTTATGATGACCTCCTACAAATGCTCCCTACCTTCTCCCACATGCTGTCTTCTGCCTGAGGCACCTTTCCCAAACAGATTTGTGTAGTTGCTGAGCAGTCTGCATATCCTATGTTAATAATGCTGAGGTGGGAGGCTTGTTTAATACCTCACCTACTCAAAGATGAAGCAGACAAGCCATAGAGGGTGATAAATTTTTACCAGCAAGCCCAAGAAAGAAGGAAATAATGAAATCCAGTATCCTTAGAAAGCTATTATTCTTTTTGAGAGAACTGCCTCTTCTCTCTGAAAATATTGTTGGTATTTTCCCACGCTAGGGCAACAGTGTAATGGCTGAAAAGAAAATTACTCCAGTGATTTTAATGTAAATAATAACCTGGGTGTTTGATATAATTTAATTATTTAATTATCCATGAAACTCTTAATTTCTGGCAGAAACACGGTGTACATAAAGGTGAAGCAAAGTTACTGACTTTGGAGGTAAACTGTCTCCAGAAGACATTCTCCATCCCTGGAACCTCTTGATTGAGCCAGACGAAGCCTGGCTGAAGTTAACAAGAAATACCAAATCATAATCTACATACAAACTTGGATTTTAGAGGAAGATCAAAAGTTATTAGTTGATTTAGCCACAGCATTGGTAGTAGCAGCATTTCCTAAATACTCCTTACATAATATAATAGTATAAAATATGCAGCATAATGAATGTCTTTTAGCACTCAGCCTTCTGATAATCTGTTTCCGAGACACAGATTTTAAAGGTGATTGGGCAGGTGCTTGGTGAGATGTTAGAAAGTGTCTCTGAGATTAAAGTTTCCTTTGAGAATCATATTAGAAGTTTATCTGCGTAAGTGCCCCAACTCCATTAAAATTTAGGTTCACATGCCTTATGACTGATGGTGTCATCAGACTGTGCACCTAATCTGATGAAAAGTCATGCTGTTTACAGAAGGAATGATTCTTCTCCTTCTTCACTGCCCCAGCCTCGGCCTGTTTTCCTTGCCCCAGTCTCTGTGATCATACAGTTGCAGAGCAAAAAGAGAAAAAACCCATTCTCTGTTGCCTCTTGAGATAGCACAGTTATTCAGCCCAGTGCAGAGGAACATCAAGATTGATACCCAGATGAACATACCCCTCTGATCACCTTTTTTCAGTTTTCTAATGTTCTTCAGAAAAGCCAGGAAGAAATTAATGATTCAGGGTATTAAAGCAGCCAATGGAGTTAGAAGTGGTGAGTGTGCAATAGGACACTGCTGATACTGCTCACCCACAGAGTAACGGGTTTGGACAGTCAGCTCTGACTGGACATCCTTAAGCAGGGAGCAGATTTGAAGTTTCAACTCAGCTGTGTGCCAGAACAGCCCAGCCAGGGAAGCCTTGAGGCAGATCTGACCAGGGCACACTGATTCTGTTTGTCCCCATGCCTTCTCACACCACTGGTCTATCTGAAGCCAGGTCTAACCAGCCCTCTCCAGGACAACCACTCTGGTTATTAAACATCAGTGAAAGACTCTCCTAGGCTGTTTTATAGCCCTTTTTAGGGAAAGGAGCATATTAATGTGATCCTCCCCAAGCCTCAACGTAAGTAGAAAATAATTTAATTCTCTCATGCCAAAGCCAACCAACCAGTCAACCCTAACAACAACAAAAGCAGTAAAACTGCGGTTTTAACAAGACACCTGACAAACTGCAGTGCTTCCCTAATTATCTCCTTGTCATATCTGTTTAGCATGAATCATGAATTGATACTCAAGCAACCAGGATCCAGTGGATGGAGCTTGTGCCCGCCAAGTCAGCGTGCAGAGCAGAACAGAACAGAGCAGAGCAGAGCTCAGGCACACATAAGGCCTTTTCCATGTATTTCTCTGTGTGAGACTGGATCACTGAGACTGCCAAGCTCTTGGGGCAGATACTTCTGCAGCATCCACCACTCTTAATCCAGGACACTTGGCCCTGGATTAAGCACTACCTCAGTACAAAAACCAGTATCAGTTTCATGTTTCTTCTGTACCTTGCTCGCAAATGCCTTCCTTACACTGACAAAATTTAAAGACCTTTCAGTTTGTCTTGAGATAAACTTTTGTATCTGTAGCTCAGTGCTGTACTGTATCTGTGGTTGCACATAAAAAGTTTACTTGCTAACTGTAGCTGTGTACAGCGCAAACACAAAGTACAAATTAAAGCTGATTACTGAAGTTCATTCATCTTGAATCCTTTAAGGTTCAAAACTTGAGCAGTAAAATCGTAATTTTATTCCAGGCTTCACCTTTCAATATTATGGCCTCATCCCATGTGGGAGTTCCTCTACTATTATTGTAGCATAACACCAAACAACATAGTACAATTCACCTGTTTGCAATTTATGCGGTATTTATGTAGCAAAGAAATGGATGAATTTTGGATTATGAAGTTGAAAAGAAGTGCTGATACCCTCACAGGCATAAACCTGGGTATTTTTTACTGCTGCTGTCATGTTCCTTCTGTGACCTTGGGCAAACCATTCCAGTTGTGTGTCTTCAGACTCACAATGCACCTGGGTGGGCAGGACCACTGTTCACCCGGTAAAACTCCCAGGGCCTTAAGTCCTCTGGGCTTTAGTGTTGCTGGATTTTAATATTAAGTTAAAGCCATTCCCAGAGCTGCCTATATGTGTGAAACTTTACTGGCCCAAGTATAGGGATGTAATTATGCCAGTATAGGCGTATCAGAATATTTTGCCACGTAGAAACATCTCGCACTTGTTGCTTCATAGCTCCTTCCAGGAATGATGACTGGGTAAAAGCCAAAGTATTTAGTAAAGAATCAGTTTCAGTTCAATCTTGCTTGCGCAACACTTAACTGACTACTGTAAAGATCCCTGTAAACACAGCAGGCAGGAGAAGCTCACCGTTCCACCTGCGGGCTCCAAACTTCCAGCCAGTTCTGCTTTGGAGCTGACACTTGCAGCTCCAAATGGAGTTCACGTTCACTTCAGAGGGGCAGCGGCGTGAGGGTGCATTACTGTGGGTCTGACTGCACAAGAAGCCTCACGCACTGTAATGGGTTTACTCGCACGAACGAGGACTAAGTGCAGCAATACCTACGGGCAGGAGGATGTAAAACGCCTGGGGATAGAGAGTGCTCTGTCATTGGCAGGTATTACAGCAATTACTTCAGTATTAAGACTAGACCAAGTCAAGGCTGAGTCACCTGCGGCAAGTGGCAGGACATGATCCTGTTCGATCAGGAATTGACTTTAACTGCAAGTCTGACAGCATCTGCCGCTGTCCCCGCAGCCCCGCTGCCGGAGCTCCCCAGCCGCTCCGGCGGTGCAGAAAGGCCTTTTAAGCCCCAGTGAGGGTGTCGGAGGGGGCTCACACCCGAGACGGGGGTCGGGCTGCGGGTCAGGGCACACACCGCCGTGCCGGGCCGGGCCGGGGCCGCTCTCGG